>JZLH01S0113463.1:47353-58399 GCA_001188425.1 Eucidaris tribuloides | reverse complement strand
CATATATGCCTCTTTAATCATCCTGCGGTGTGCTATAAAGCCGGGACTTTATTGCTACAAAATGAGTTCGCTGAGTGTTCTTGTCCGACTTATCATTAATGTATAAGCGTGCAATCATTCCGCTCCCAAGCCAATATTGCAATCTTTTCGAATGACAATAGGTCAAGCTTTTAACGGGTTACCGTTCAGTCAGAGGAATGTCACGAGATTTTGTTGTAATTTTAAAAACTGCAAAAATGTCATTAATTTCCATTAACATACAATGATCACGATTTTACAGTATAATATATTTTCAATTTGAAGTAATACGAAAAGTATCGGTCGAGATTATAATTATCGCACCGTTTTACTGAATTAAAAACATGCACAGTAAAAAGATAATAATTAGGGATATATCGGAACACCTCCATACAGTATAGCGCTAATATAATAGTCAAAAGCTCTTGTTACCTTTGATTCTTTCCCCTAAATATCAAACAATATAAATATGTTTTAATCTGAAATTTTCTCGAGTGTATGATACTTGTCCATGAATACGTTTCATTTTAGACAAGCACTCTACCCTAATAAGCAAAGTAGATTATGTATTTATGTATCTATGTATCTATCTATCAATCTATTGATTGATTGATTGATTTATATTTTTATCTATGTATTTATTTATCTATCCATTTATTTAATTATCTCTGTCTATTCGTTATATATATATATACATGCAGGTAAAAATAGTATGTCTACACACGTAAATAATGGATGATAAATATGTATATACAGAGCGAGAGCGAAAGACGGGTAAATATATATTAATCATAAATAAGCACACTATGACATGTGAAAACGTTTCTCTGGAACTGTACATAAGGATGAATCTCTCGCACATTGTTTTTTCAAACAGCAATCACGGAAGAAAAGAGAGGTCATTGACTTTCGGGCCTATGTTTGGTTTTACACAGAACTGGCAGCGGGAAAAGTTGCTTGCTGAAAATGTTAAATTCAACAAAGACGTTTCAACCAGCTGAATTCCCTTTAACTACTCGGAAATCAGCGAACGGTCACTTCTAACAAGTCTTGTTATTCATATCCGTTCTTATTTCCAGCATTGATTTCGACGGCTCGTTATCGTAACTCATGTCAATCTACCCCTAACGTAGCGATATTAATCAGTTAGAACACAAAAGGGCATGTATATTTTTTGTCACAGAAATATACAGTGACTTTTATTTCTTTTTCAATGAGAGCATTTCTTTTATCTGCATGGTTCAGTAGGTATGTATACATAAAAGAGTTCTAGATTATCTTACCGTATTTGTGCGTATTATGTAGGATAATTATCTGGACTTTATGGCTTAAGACAAGGTATCCCCTTCCGATTCTCTTCTCCTTGTAGTTCTTCCCCGAATAGTTCTAACTTGAGAGTGAAATATAGCGGCCTTAAGGCCTAATTCAGCATCACTAGGAACCGGGTCCTTCCATCGAAGTGGTGGACGTCTCCTTGATAGAGGTGTGACGAATTCATAAATGTAGGCCTACAGTATGTCTGGAGCGGTAGTCTCCAGCTTTACTGACCCATATTTTGCGATCGGCTGGATAAGGGTTCAGTAAATTCGAAGTTTGTAGGTTCCAGTGGCATCCTTGTTTATCGACCCAATAAGAGTTCCCCAGTCTACCAAGAGCACACACACAACAAGTCTTTGAACATCCTCAGCCACCAAAGGAATTGCGCTTCCGAGGAATATAAAATCATCTGCCCTGTCCACGGGGACAGTCAAATTTTATGTCGTTTACTTCAGTTGACATAATTTCCCATTTTGCAGCATTACTTTTCATGCCCCATCTTCCACATGCTTCGTCCAAATTACTGGTTGATATTTGGAGTTCCTCAAACACGAGATCTATAGCAAAATGCGTCATCAACATTCCGGATGTTCTGGAAGCTCATGTTGCTAATCTGCACTTCGCTGTCCATTTCGCGAACAACCATTTTTTACAAACTAAAGGAAGAGGTTAAAAGGACTCGCGGAGAGGGGGTAGCCTTGTCTGACGCCTGCCATGACCCCAAAACCATTAAAGTTTCCCATTTACCAAAAAGCACATTTGGTCTGGTCATACTATACACACTAAGAAATTCCAGTGCACAAATTTGTCCCAATAGCAGCACCCTTGTGGGTGCAATTTTGAACCCATTACAGTGCACGACTAACACATTGCACCCTCAGAGGTGCAATTTTGAACCCACAAAGATGCAAAGTGCTAAAATTCACCCTTATGGGTGCAGAATTACTAGGGTGATGATATTAGGATATTTGTGCACCCCAATTACATTCTTATTTCTTAGCGTGTATAGTTGATAAGGTTAAGCAGGAATTTGTTCATTCCAATTAGCGTAGAGGCACTGTCATATAGCTTCTTCCTACATCATGTCAAATTCTGCTTTCAAATCAACAAAGTGTCAGTGAACTGGGATATGCCTTTCCTTTACCTTTTTGTGTAATTTTCTGATTACAAATATCGCATTTGTGGTACTCCTGCAGCACCTAATACCGCGCTGTTCTTCTGCTAGATGATTGTCTTTAGTCTGTTAGATCCTATTGAGCACCATCCTACAGAACAATCTCTCTGGTATTGATAGCAGAGTTATTGTAATAAGCTAGATCTACAGGCGCTCGAGAACATCGTCACGTTACAAACGGCTACAAACGCGTTTCCTGAAACGAATTCGTTTCAATAAACGCAACGCACACGTTTACTACGCCGGCTTTGCGTTTCGTCGCGTTTGAACATCGTTTCAAGAAACGCGTTTCAATAAACGCGTTTGTAACGTGATGATGAATTCGAGCGCCACTGTAATTTGTCCCCTGTTTTGAACACCGGAGTGATGAGGCCTTAATTTGCACCTGTCGTCCGGTACTTACTTACGCCTATCATTCCTTCTGGGACATAGGCCACCAACAAGAGTCCGCCAGCCAGGCTGGTCCTGTGCCAGTCTTTCTACCTCCCTCCAAGAAAAACCCAACCTCCAGACATCGGCCTCGTAGGTCCAGTCACCAAGTATTTCTTGGACGGCCCCGTTTCCTTTTACCCCGTGGTTTCCAGCTGAGTGCTGCCCTTGTGATGTTTTGGGTTGGTTTTCGGAGTTTGCCCTACCCAACGCCAGCGTCTCTGTCGAATTTCAGGTTCTACAGGCTGTAAAAGATCTGAATTCTTTCAGTGATGGTAACAGTAGTTCGCTAAGTAAGTAAGGCCTTGGTCACACTATCAGTTGCGACTACCTGCGATCAAATGAATCGTACGACACAGGGCCTCCGCACCAGGTCGCAAGTAACTCGCTGTATTTGTGCTGTATGGTCACACTTGTACGACCTGTTTGCTCTTTGTCGTAGTAATTGCACGACTACAATCGCTAATCGCACCACTAGTTGCACGATCACCTGAGACAAGTCGCAGACAGTCGTTCGATCACTTGCGCAAGTGGGCAAATGTGCGATTACCTACGCTAATGGTACACAAACGCGCGATTAGCTGCGACTAGTGGCAGGTATCGTGCGATCACTTGCGATGAATGGTAACTAATCGTACGGTACTTCTGCTCATCGTACGAACGTCGTGTATTCACTGGTTTCAAACGATGCTACGGTTGGCATTTCGATATGCAAAATATGCGTTGTGAAAAGAAGTGTGTGAATGGAATGCTTTTTAACCAATCCTACAACAAAGAAAATATTTATTTTACGTTCATTATTCACGTTGCTATATAAATCAGTGTTTCCTTCTGATCCCGAGAACGACATTCACTTTATTAAACAGCAAAAACAAATATTAACCGAAAAAATGCATTAATCACATTGCAGGTATTCGCAAGTCAGGATCATACAATCGTACGATGAGCTACCATTTGACGTGCGTCTACCCGCGATCAGTTTACCTTACCACTTCTCGTATCTATGCAAATTCGCTCTTGGAAGTGCGATTAGTGGCACGATCATCGTACGGTGATGGCACGATGCCCGCACGATCACTGGCGATTGCTTGCCACCTCTTTGCGATCAAATTGATCGTAGCCAGGTTTTGAAAACTTATTTTCGATCGTACCATCACCTGCGATCACAAGTGATTTCCATGGTTGTCGTACGATAATTCGCACGATCTAGCTGCAACTACTGGCGATCACCTGCGATAACTCGTCGTAACTCAATCGCAGGTAGTCGCAACTGCTAGTGTGACCAAGGCCTAAGTAAGTAAGTAAGTAAGTAAGTAAGTAAGTAAGTAAGTAAGTAAGTAAGTAAATAAATAAGTAAGTAGTGTGTGAATGTATATGGGTTTGTAGGTATCTGATTATCTATATATCCATCCAACCATCTATCTATCCATCTACATATCTATAGTGGTGAAATGACGGCTTACTCTCATATAAACGTTTAAAATTGAACTTTCATCTATCTAACTAATGTAGGTATCTGTGAGAAGGTTACAGTGTATGTTTTATATAAACATAAATCCGGAAACTCTGGGCTGGGGAGGGTCTCAAGAATGGCTAAAGGGTAGTGTTGACAACGTCATTTCAACTTCGGAAAGGGGAAATTTGTGTGATTTGTTCAGAAAACAGCGTTTACAATGTAATTCAGTAATGTTGTCTATATTAGATGGCTAATACAGCTACGAAGATGTGATTGGTCTTCACAGCTCGTCACATGATACGCTTTGCTAGGATCGTAAATGTTATATTTTCCCAACTGGTGAAATGAATATATTTTTCGAATGTCTGCCGCCCTCTTACGGTTCAATACAACCCATGCGTGTGTGTGTTGGCTATGGACAAAGCTTCACCGTGCGACGCAAACCGCTGAAAATACCTTTTCCCCTTAAAAACTGACATAATTAGTCAAATTGATATTTACCTTCCATATGGAAATAGAGAAAAGGTAACTGTTTTTCAGATTCATACATTGTTACTGGCAGGCAGAATGATTTGGTGTCATTTTGTAACATTTGTCCATGATTTTCGGCCATCGGCGTAACTTCAGCCAACACCGTGAGACGCGCGTGACGTCATTACGTGTTGTGCAATCGATAGTGCAATCGGTATCGTCTGCTAAACTGAGCTCGGTGTCGATTTTCTTTCCTCAACACCAACACCGAACTTGAAATCACCCACTATAAGCGTAATCAAGGCCATCTAATTTAGCAGATGTCAACTGGTAGGGGGTGTAATGTAACAATCTTTGGATCGTCAGTGAGTTATATTTTCCCTCGTGATCATATAATCCCTTAGGAAAATATAACTCCCTGACGGTTCAAAGAATGTTATATTACACCCTGTACCAGTCAATATCTGTATAATATACATTCATCGGAAACTTTTTGGGGGAAGGTCTCACGAATTGTTTAAAGTGTATGTCGACAAATTATGTATCATATATATCCGGAACTTGTTTAGGAAACAGCGTTTACAATATCATTTTAAAAATCTTCAGGTATTTATCTATCATCTGGCAGCTTCATATAGAGAAGGTCACGTGAATTATTTGCAGAACAGTGTTTACAATGTCATCCTGTTTTTCCCCAAATGTCGAGTAGAGAAAGGTCATAGAACTTATTAGAAAACAGCATTTAAAATGTCATGTCAGTAAGTGCTCTAAGATACATTGGTTCGGGTGGGGGAAGGACATAGTTGCTTGAAAATCAGTGTTGGCAATACTTTTCTAGTTACCAGTAAAAAAATACACATCCGGGTGCTAAAAATAATACATTTATATTTTGCCTGTCTAACTAATAAGATGTGGAGAGGTCACGGTATTTGTTGAACATTGTCAATGTCCTTCAAATTAATCGTCGGCGTTCATCCGAACCGTCGTATCGCTATACGACAGTTTGATTGACCGCGCCTCGAGCGAACGCGTTCAAACCGAGCTGTCGTATGTTACGTGTATTATGAATGATAGATACTGACAGTTTGGTTTGAACGCGTTCGTCGAGCACGCGTCAATCAACTGTCGTATAGCGATAGACGGTTCGGATGAACGCAGACGTAATGATCAACTCTTAATGTTATATTTGGACACAGTGAAAACAATGAAGGTTAATGCTATGGAGTATCGTGAGAGCTGATTATTAGTTTATTCGACAAAAAAAAAATACAAAAAATCGTGCAAAAATGCTGAAACACCATAATAGCGGATATGTATTCTCTTGACCACCAGGAAAACAAGTTAACAAATTACCCCAAATCCAGTGCATACTCACAATCTCAATCTCAGTATGAAGTGAATGTATATTTACTACGGATAAAATATAAAAAAGGGAGGAAGAGAGAAAATACAGATTTGGCTGATTGACATATGAAATGTATATATACGGTTATATAGTCAACTAAAAAAAAATCCTCTGTAAAATAATGGATTTACACGAATTTTCGCCCATAGGGCTTTATCAAATGTTTCATTAAATTTGAAATTTGAGAATGCGTCGTACCACCATATACAGATACATATACGCATACATATACATATACATATACATATACATATACATATACATATACATATCACACATGTACATGTTTACAAGAACACTTCATCCCCTATCAAATCTACCTAATTATTTGACTGGCACAATACAATTTCAATTTTGTAGTCCATGTCTGGAAAAATATAAGAAAAAGGCTCAACTCCTCTGCAATGTAAGGTGTTGTGTTTAATTTTACTTTACATTTAAAATCTATGATATATGAAACCAGTGAACGTTCAAAACACAAAATACTATTTTCTACATTAAGTAATCGGTAATGAATAGAATAACAATAATAATAATAATAATAATAATAATAATAATAATAATAATAATAATAATAATAATAATAATAATAATAATAATAATAATAATAAATAATAATAATAATAATAATAATAATAATAATAATAATAATAAAGTTTTCTTGTCCCGCCGTCCACCAGTTTAAGAAATGCGTCGAGTAAAAATGTGACACTTTTAAGAGCATTTTGGACCTACCCCTTATTTGTCTGGATGGTTTGTGTTCTTGAATAATTGTAACGAAATTTGACCAAACATAATTATCATGTACATGTACAAACGCAATGCAGGACGAGAGTATTGGAAGATGTGTAACTGGCAGAAGGGCCTTAACAGTAAATTTTCTCTGATTTGAAAACCATTGGTTTGTTCATATGAAATCAAACTTGTGTGCTATTTTTTTATCCTTCTGTCAGTCTATTAAGTGCAAATGTCAAATTAGCTCTATTGATGTGGAAAAAATGTGAAAATAACTTCAGTCATAGATTCAGCACGCAAGAATGAAAAAAGTATGACTAATGTTATAAACTATACCCTTGCAAATTTAGATTTCAAGTGGTAGAACTACTCTTCGTGTCTCCTGTGTATACATCTCGTAAACAGTTTAAGTTTCATCGTAAAATATCTGACCCATCGATTCAAATACGTCCCTTTCATTAACCATAATCGAATTAAGTTCAAACAAAGAAGTAGGTCACATTGTCTTCAGAAACAGTAACGTCAAACTCTTCTCATAGCCCTATACTGCCTCACTCTTCAAAATGAGTGACTGCTTCGTTCATACTTTGGCGTAATACCATCGCCAAACGAGATTTCCACTGATGACTTCAACCAGAATATAAAGACGCGGTCTGGAAAGGTCAGTTTGGCTTTCTTCCTTGTAACGGATGGCAAAGATCAGTCGTATTACCATCCATCCATTACCAAAAAAGATATATTTCCAAATTGACACAGGAACATTTAAAAACTGCACCACCATACAGAGTCGTTTAAACCTTGGGCACATCAAGCGAGATATCTTGGACTCGCGGTCCAAAGACCGACAGACATATTTTTATTACGAAAACGCTTATATTGCGACCGCGCATCTGTACTCTTGGCATTTTATTTTGATCGTCGGGCATTTGTGGGTTTATATTAAATGTTCTGATGACATTTCATTTCTGTTCATTTCATGAAACAAATTGCGTGACAGAGTGAGTATGACGTTTAGATAAGAAAAATTCCATGCTCAAATTCGATACCAATAAATTCGGCACTTAGTTCTCCTGTTATTTCTTTCTTGTGTTTTTTATTTTGTCAAGATATCCCCAGGACATGGTAAGAATGCCTGCAGCACTGAGTCAAAATATTAGTTGGCGATTTCATTTATGGTATACCCTATAGCACGATGACCGTATTTTACTGCCCTTTTACTGCAAAAGGAAATGAACGACATACATGATAACATCGGTTCACGAAACGTATTCAAACATTTCTGCGTAGAAATGTATTTTAATTTAATTATAAAATCCCTTTTCTATGGCACACAGGGCTTGCAAATACAATACTTTTGTAAGAGCTTAATGAATCAACCACTAGGTCTATACGTTCAATTATAATTTCACAACGTGAAGTGTATTAATGAAATAATAATAATAACGTCTTATTTACCCAGGGTAGCCACTTCAGTCTGATAGACTGTTCTTCCAGTGGGCCCTGCATAACATAAATGTTATTATTACCCTTGTCTGTTCTAGAATGCCGAGCGCCTGGCTAAAAAGCAGAAGGTACCATTTTTTAAAAGTCTTTGGTATGACCAGGCCGGGGCTCGAACCCGCGACCTTCCGCACGTGAGGCGGACGCTCTATCCACTAAGCAATCACGCCGGTATTGAAAACCTAATGTATAGGTGGATTTCTTCGTGTAATATATGAAACTTAACTATTGTTATCAATTATTGAAATCAACAGTGAGATACGTAAACAGATATTAAAGAATCAGAAATGGAGTAATTTATTTTTGCTTCCAATTTGATATCTAATGACACAGTTTTGTTTGCGTTTTTCATAAATATTGATCTATTTATTTATTTTCTGTTTTATTTATTCAGGGTGGCCTTGTCAGTTTTTCAAAACTGCTTTTCACATTAACAATTAAGGAGAAATTCAAAGCAAAGTTTGACGAAGCGACTTAATGAACATATTATGCAGGGAGGTTAATGCCTGCAATTGGTATCGTTTTCCTCTTTTAACGATGTGTGTCTATTTCTATTTCACATTCCTCGAGAAAATTTGTATCCGTTGTACTTCACTATACATGTTCATCGCGAGTTATTTTGACACGTGTTGGTTGTATACAGCCCTACTCTTCGACATGATAAGTGTCCAAAACGCTTCGTGTAATGAATAGAGCGTATCTAGTTCACCCGTTATTTCATCCGACCGAACCTTGTGCCCTAGAAAACTGCGTTACTTCACTTGCTAGTCTGGCTTTCAGACATTTGAATGGACCCATCGCATACCGCGGAAATTACTTTCCTAAGTTGAATACTTTGAACTAAGACTAGTGAATTGAGAATAGTTTTCTGACATCGCAGGCAAAAGGAAAAGGAAGAAGTCGCTGGGTCTGGAACCGAGACTATTTGCTTGCTTTTGGGGCTTTATAACGTTTCTGAATTCCCGGGTTAGTTGGAGTTAGGAGAGGGTAAGATAAGTGGGGATATGATCATGTGAACTTGCAGGACATCCAAACAACGACTTGGGGCCCCCGTACTCCCTAGGGGCGTCTGACCACGGTCACGGTAAAATGGCATTGAGTGGATGGTGGTTCGGACGGGCTTGTCGGTCACATGCGAACAAAAGTGTCTAAGGTGTTCCCGGGAATGTCATGATTGTCACAAATACAGGATACGAAGGTTTGGCTTAGAAAATATATACGCAAACATCTCGCCTTGTAGTATTATATCATGGACATGAGAAAAATACGTAGTATCTCATTTAATATCTAAACATGTAAACGCACTTTTCTCATGCTCATTTAGAGAAGCATGGAGTATTCTTGGAGTTCATGACTGTGTCGATCTTGGGGGATGAGAGGGAGGGGGAGTTGGTGATAATATCTAGACTTGGATATTTATTCAAACATGGAAGCATTGTTTTGAAGTCATGTAGATTTTTCATATCTGGACTTTCATCTGTTTCCATCAAATTGCAAATGATAAAAGATAATCCAAACTAGGTGTGGATCCTGGGGGAGGGTGGGGAGGATTCGGGGATAATATCTAGACGTCAATATTTATTCGAACTTTTTGAAGTCATCTAGATTTTTTTTTATATGTGGAATTTTATCTATTTCAATAATATTGTCAACAACAAAAGATATCTGGGGCACTGGCAAATAGCCTGGAGAAAACATTTGTTTTGGGGTCTTGTACAAGTGAATTGTGCAAAAATCATAATGATAAGAATGATAAGAATATTACTACTTTTTTGACAGCAGGAGAGTAAATTGAAATAATGCAAGGCAACAAAATATAATAATTTACCAAACAAAACAATAAAAAACACTACCGCTCATCGCTAGGATAACATTAATTTCGCGCTAGTTTGTAAACGAACTTTTTTTTATGCTGTTGACATTTCACTAAGTTAAATTTATTTATTAATCTTGGACTCCTCTAAACCGCATTCCTATTTCCTCTTTCTATTTGTTTATACGACCAGACATGATTATATTGAATTGTTATTAAACAAATAGTCCCATAAGGTTCAGTGTATGTGCAAAGAAATAATGGAGACATATTAGTTTGGACCAATATACTTTGCCTCTTGACATTTAAATGTAATCCACAACGTTTACTTAAAGAAATTGATTTGTACAAATAAATCACCATGGGAGAAAGGATATCTCTTTCCCCAACAAAGGATTTTGAAAAGGTCAGTCCCCCAGCCATCCAATAGGGGTATAATACTGTAGTATGGAAGGGTTAGGGTGGTGCACAGAACTCTATATCACTTATTTTAATTTTAATGATGTACAATGATGTAATTCTATGACTCTCATTACCTCGACAGTGCACACACACACACACACACACACACACACACACACACACACACACACACACACACACACACACACACACACACACACACACACACACACACACACACACACACACACGCACACACACACACACACACACACACACACACACACACACACACACACACACACACACACACACACACACAACGA
>JZLH01S0113463.1:28546-44008 GCA_001188425.1 Eucidaris tribuloides | reverse complement strand
TGTGCGATGATCAGCAGACGGCTCACAGTCTAAACAACTTCTCCCAGGTCTAATATAGAGCAAAAATAACAACCATGGTAAAGGACGAGAGAGAAAGAGAGAGAGGACAGAAATTTTTAAACGACTTCCGCTTAAATTTGACGCTACGATTTCCGATAACATGTTTCTTTTGACGCGATACAAATGTGGGGTGAAATGTTTAAAGACATCATTTAACATTGTGAAGCTTTAATTAAAAGAAAAGTGTCAAACTATGATATCTGATGACACAATAGAGCTTGAATGGACAAATAAACATCATAGAATACAAAACGTTGCAAAGTTATGCTGCAATGTTGAGATACGCCATGATAATGCAGTCTAGATCTATTACATAGCAGTCTCTTGGATGTACTGGACAGGACCAAACTGGGTACTCCTAGATTGTCACTCTTTTAACCCTTGGGACGACGGGCTTGTACAGAAGCCCAGTACATCTCACACAAAGGCAAAATGCTTCTGACAAAAAGCCTCCAACATATGCCAAACCTTTCATATAAAGTGAGGTTATAGTACCTACAATTAGTTGCATCCCACTAAGCACTATTTTTTTTACCACTGAAAATGTAGAAACTTGTCTCCGTTTCCAAGATTTACTGGCGGTTATGTACAAGCCCCCATCCCAAGGGGTTAAAGCACTAAATGATTGTTTGAAGTATAATTTTATTCATGGATTCATTTTAAGGCCTTAGCAAAGACACTGAGAGCATGGAGGATTATTTAGCTCGGATTTTTAAACTGTGATCATTGTTAAATTTTGCCTTTAAACTTCCGGTGAAATAAGTCACTAAGCACATCGTCAGTCGTGAATTGAAAAATAAAATGGGACTGTAAAACAGAATACCATTAACCGGAAGAATCGGTTACCAATTTGTTATCCGTTGTGTGCGATGATCAGCAGACGGCTCACAGTCTAAACAACTTCTCCCAGGTCTAATAAGAGCAAAAATAACAACCATGGTAAAGGACGAGAGAGAAAGAGAGAGAGGACAGAAATTTTAAAACGACTTCCGCTTAAATTTGACGCTACGATTTCCGATAACATGTTTCTTTTGACGCATACAAATGTGGGGTGAAATGTTTAAAGACATCATTTAACATTGTGAAGCTTTAATTAAAAGAAAAGTGTCAAACTATGATATCTGAGTGACACAATAGAGCTTGAATGGGCAAATAAACATCATAGAATACAAAACGTTGCAAAGTTATGCTGCCAATGTTGAGATACGCATGGATAATGCAGTCTAGATCTATTACATAGCAGTCTCTTGGATGTACTGGACAGGACCAAACTGGGTACTCCTAGATTGTCACTCTTTTAACCCCTTGGGGACGACGGGCTTGTACAGAAGCCCAGTACATCTCACACTCAAAGGCAAAATGCTTCTGACAAAAGCCTCCAACATATGCCAAACCTTTCATATAAAGTGAGTTTATAGTACCTACAATTAGTTGCATCCCACTAAGCACTATTTTTTACCACTGAAAATGTAGAAACTTGTCTCCGTTTCCAAGATTTACTGGGCTTATGTACAAGCCCGCCATCCCCAAGGGGTTAAAGCACTAAATGATTGTTTTGAAGTATAATTTTATTCATGGATTCATTTTAAGGCCTTAGCAAAGACACTGAGAGCATGGAGGATTATGTAGCTCGGATTTTTAAACTGTGATCATTGTTAAATTTTGCCTTTAAACTTCACGGCTCTGTTCAAAGAAAACTGTCTACTGCAGATGTGAATGTAGAATTCCAGTTTCAATCTTGATGAAGAAATACGGACAATACCAAGAATAGTTGTATGCAATATTCAGTGACAATGGTGACTAGAACTGGAAGGCTACGAAAGATAGATGAATCCTATTTGCTTTACTTTCCTATAGGACACATAAAAATCGTTTCCGAACAAGTACCACCAGTACACTTATCTCGTAGACATTTACCATCAGAACATTAATTAGCGTTACGAAAATTACCAAAAAGGACTGTTTTTCTACGGGCAATTATCTGGTGGGTAATTTTCCCGGGGTAATTGTCCAGGAGGTACTTGTTTTGGGGGACCGTACATGTAGATGATCAGGACATAGAGGTCTATGGAACAGACAAATATGTACTTACTTGCGTTTTGAAGAACAAACCCAAAATCTGCAGAAGAGACAAGCAAAATGTTTTTAGACCTTATCAGAGAGATGTTTTTAAGCTGTGGTCATGTTAAATTTTGCCTTTAAACTTCAGATTTTCTGTTCTGAGAAAACTGTCTACTGCAGATATGAATGGGGAATTCTAGTTCCAACCTTGATGAGGAAATACGGAAACTGCAAGATAAGTGGTATGCAAAATGCACGACAAGGGTCACACGAACTGGAAGGTCACGAACGATATATGAATCCTACCTGTTTTGTTTTCTATAGGATACATACAAATAGTATCCAAACAATTACCCCAGGAAAATTACCACCCGCGACACTTATCTCGTAGGACAATTACCACCATTACAGTAAAGTTAAAGTTAAACCCGTCCTGCTCCTATAATGGAACATCGGGCTGCGCCTATCTCCGTTTCAGTAACCCTAGGCAACATGGCTGCACAAGACAGTTTGACTACAGTAGCGGTAAGTCCTCTGGTAGTTCAATGCGTTTAACTCCCTACACCATCTAGATATCGGGCGCAAGGCTAGAGGCAGTAGGTACCATTTTTATAATGGTCTCTGATATGACCCGACCACGAGCTGGAACCTGCAATCTCCCGGACCAGAAGCGGACGCTCTACCACTGAGCCAACTCGTCTGGTATATCATTACATTATCATTACATCACCCCTTGGATAATGCCCTCCGGACACTTACCACCCGGGACACCTATCTCGTAGCAAAATTATCATCAGGACATTATCCCCTGGATAATTACTCCCGGCGAATTACCAAAAAGGACCAGTGTCCTGGGAGTAATTATCTGGTGTGGTAATTATAAAAAAAGATTATTGTTAAATTTTGCCTTTAAATTTCAGGGTTCTGTTGAAAAAAACTGTCTACTGCTGATATGAATGTAGAATTCCAGTTTCAAACTTGATGAAGAAATGCGGTTATTTACTTTTGGATAATGACTGCTAGGACAATTACCAAAAAGAATTATTTTCCTGGGGGTAATTATCCGGTGGGTAATTTTCCCGGTGTAATTGTTCGGTGTAGATGTTCAGGGGTAGATGTCCCATGGAACAGACAAATATATACTTGCTTGCGTTTGGAAGAACAAACCCCAAGGGTTCAGGGTTCTGTTCAAAGGTAACTGTCTACTGAAGATATGAATGTAGAATTCCAGTTTCAATCTTGAAGAAATACGGAAACTGCAAAAAGAGTTGCATGCAAGATACTGGACAAGGGTCTCTGGAACTGGAAGGTCACAAACGATAGATGAATCTCCCTTCTTTTGCTTCCGACTGGATACATAAAACATCGTTTCCAAACAATTACCCCCGGAAAATTACCACCCGCGACACTTATCTCGCAGGACAGTTAGCATCAGGACATTACCCCCTGGATAATTACCCCAGGACATTTACCACCTGGGAAACTTATCTCTTATAACAATTACCATCAGGACATTCCCTGGATAATTACCCCTAGGATAATCACCAAAGAGGAATTATCCTGGGGTAATTATCCGGGTGGTAATTGCTTTGGGGGTAATTTTCCTGGGGTAATTGTCCAGGAGGTAATTGATGGAGTGTTCGGGGGTGGATGTCATAGAATATACGAATACGTACTTGCTTGCGTCTAGAAGAAAAAAGGCCTGCAGAAGAGACAAACACCACACCAATTTTGTGAGACATAAACAAATAACTGTATAGAACACGGATTTTATAAGAATATCTGATATGAGTATGCGAACAAACTGATACATAGATGAATAAATGTTTAAAGGATAAGTGAATGGAAGGAATGTATGAAAATAAATAGACAGAAACATTACAGTAGCATTGGTGGGTCGGATATTGTCAAATATCTTGTCCTTTGGGGAAGTTAGTTAAATTGCGATAATATGTGCAAATTAATTCATCTCTGGCTCCCTTTGCTGAAGTGTGGGGAAAACAAGCTGCCAAGATTTCCATCCAATAATATATCGAATTCCTAATTTTTCTCAAAATACCTCTGCTTTTTGCGCATAACAGCTCACCCCAAAGGTCGCATTACCAATTATCAGACGATTTTGAGAAACGGAGTATCCACAATGGACATCAATGACGGAATGAGATTGTACAGAATCCGACAGAGTCCTTGCCAATGCTGTGTGCCAGCGGGAAATAAACGGTGACCGGCATCGTTCCTTAAAGGTAAATAGCGTGATTGGGGTAGTCCTCAACTTAGGCTGAAATCATTCTAGAATCAAGAAAACTATGCAAGGATTCTACTGTGAAAATATTGTGATCACATATTGACTCATTCTAAAGCAACTACTCTTATCCATATCCCTTGTTGCAGCCAAATCTGTTGTGTAGCTTTCTATGGGATATATTTCTATCAGGGAACGAGAGAAATAAAGTACTGGCATGTTTATGCCTAATCCTTCTTAAGTAAGCAAATTCAAGACAAATCTTTCCACCCAGGAGATACACTCCAGCTAGTGCATAGACCAGTATATCTTTCAACCAGTTTGATTACAAATTCGAGAGTCACATTTTATTTCTCACAATCATGTTACTTCCCTGTCAGCCACGTGGGCTGGATACAACCAAGTATTCAGAAAATACACTTATGAACTGCCCCTTTAACACCATTGACCTTCTCTCCGCTGAATTCACGGAAATCAAATGAGAGAAAATACAGGGATGTGGGCTGCTGATGACATCTCTGAAAGGCTGACCCTACTTTTACCGTTTAACCCCGACTCAATCCTTCCTGCCTTATAACATTAAAGGAAAATAACAGAAAATAACGGAAGTACTCTTCAGAATTCTAAGAACAGGAAGAGCATTCAAGGTTTCTACTGTAAATATTTCCAATCTAATATTTCTACCTCATTAGACGGAAAAAATAGGAATTCATTGTCACAGGCAAATTGATATTATCGCTTTTTTAATGGGGCCAGTTTCTTTCATTAGATGTTGACATAAACATTC
This sequence comes from Eucidaris tribuloides, assembly GCA_001188425.1. Taxonomy (NCBI): domain Eukaryota; kingdom Metazoa; phylum Echinodermata; class Echinoidea; order Cidaroida; family Cidaridae; genus Eucidaris; species Eucidaris tribuloides. Next base: position 38,858 of record JZLH01S0113463.1, on the reverse strand, counting down.
TCTTGTATCTTGAAATTAATAAACAGGCTCTACAAAAATGTGCTATGATTAGAAATCACGTAACTCTACTACTTCTTCACTTTGGACGGTAAGAGAAGTAACAATAATGCAAAAAAAAAATTACTTCCTCAAAATAATATTGCCAAATCACCCCGAAACCAAAAAAAAACAACAACAACAACAAACAAAACAAAACAAAACAGAACGAAAGAAAAAGAAACAGAAAAATGAATAAATTCAATTGAATCTGCACTTAATAAAGTTGTCGTCTGTATTACGATTTAAGCCATATGTTAATTCGTATCAACGAATGTAATTCATTCTATTTTGCCAATCGCTTTGAGGGTATTTACACATAATATTAAATACAAAACACACAAATATCTACGTTGTTTTCAGTAAAAACACAGGTCAATCATAATGTTTTCTCACCGGTATACATGCAGTTCAGGCTATCTGAATAAACAACGGTTTGCACTTTAGCCACGGGAATGAAGATGGGAAAATCATATCAATTGGTGTAGAAATAACACAAATTAGCTAACTTAGTGTAGGTTGTAAAATTCTCCCTAAATAACTTTGATAAATAGTCGAAATGAATATAATACCCAGAGGGCACGACCAATTTCAGCTATCATGCACAGTAAGTGTTTATAGCTGACCAAGGACGTAGTCTACGGTGCACGTGCACCCCCCCCCCCAGGCAGATGAGTTCCGCTCCTGAAAAGCGAAAAGGAAATTTGCACCCCCTTTTCTTTCAACAGCTGTCTTGCTAACTGTAGTTCCACTTGCCCAAGATGTGTGCCCCCATGCCACTTTAGTTAAACCTTCCTAGGAAGTGAACCTCTCCCTGCCTTGACCAGCTTACGCCCTTGCTGAGCTTAAATGATAGTTATGATTTCATTTAATAATGCATTTTCAATTTATTTGAACACTCCTCATCTGTTGTCTTGTTAACATTAATAATTGTAATGCTCAGTACATCACGTGCAATTCTACCTAACCTGCTCGCACATGCGCACTTGTAATTTCCCATCCTGAGATTGGCTTCGTGACAGCTGCTGCATGCCCCCTTCCACGTGTTTTCCAAGGGACTATTTTGAAGTTATCAGAGCACTCCCCAGGTAACTTTTCTTCTTGAAATGAAACACCACATTAGACTATCCCTTACCGATGTGTTTACTGCAGAGCAATCCTTAACAATTCTCCTTTGGTTGGTTTCTGTCAAAAGGAGATATGCGTACAACTTCACAATCATCACGCCCGATCAGATGTTCGGAAACTAATATTTACTTTGTCAGTCTCGGAAATCATAACAGAAGAAAGTTGTTTGGAGAAGCTCTGCCACGCAGCATCGCATCGGACGAAAATAAACGTTGAATAAACCACGCCGACCATTAACAGAAAAACAAGGGATCACAATCCTCTACAAATATGCATTCATTTAGAAACAATTTTCGAGCCGCATCGCTGTTTTGTTAGCCGAAGAGTCCGATACATTATTGTATTTCAGATTTCCAAAACCCGCCGGAGGATATTGTGGATGAAGAGGATACGGTGATATTGAAGCGATATCCTCTACCGTGCTAGATAAAAAATGGTACATACCGATGTAGCTTTAGTCACTCACAAGCATAGCATTATCGTAGATCGCAATTTGTCTGTTTCCAAATCCACATGCTGTTTAGTTAACTTTAAAGTCTATAACTTCTATAATCATAGTTGTATAACTTCATCATATAATTTTATTTAAAAAATTATGAACTTTTCGTGGTATTTAGTTGTTTGCATTGTTTGTATAAGGAAGAGTTATGCTCTTTAAATATTTGTGAACACTGATTTGCTTTTCAAGGGCGTCACTCCTGGCGTGGCAAAGGGGGGGGGGGGAAGTCGCCACCCTAATGGAAGGATATAGCTAAATAACATTGAAAAAGCCAAAATACTATTAACAAACACAATTTTCAATTTTTCGGCACGTTTTGCGCGCAGAACTTTATATTGCAATGTGGGGCGCGGAGAGCCGACAATTTTTGACATTTTTTCACTTTTGCCCCCATCCGAAAAAGGGATCGACGCCCTTGTACTTTTTTTTAATTTTAGCCTGAATTTACGAGATTATTGAAGCGGTTATGAGACTGTACTTATCTATTTGCTGAATTTATCTACTATTTAGGTTTCAGTTAATACCATCTTGAATTAGTTTTTGTTCGCTTTATGATATACACGGCTGCACAACTGAAACAATACTGATATGATTATCAAAAGAAAAAACTTCTCGAACCAAACCGAACTCAAAAAAGTGAAAGCTCATTACTCCACATGCCATATATCATCTCGACATATCTACCTCCTACATTTCGTATAAGTAAATGCTTCGGTGGGATGCTTCCGGATGTAATATTGACGTCTGGATATTCACGTGCCACTTTAAAAACCGATCCGTGACATCCCCTCGTTCCTCCCGAGACGAAATCCAGGCAGGAATACCCTTTTCGGACAGCGAAGAGTGGCAATTCTCTCTCAGCATCTGCTTCTTCCTTTCCCTCTCTCTTTCTATCACAGACATTTCATATTCACGAGGTATTAATTGTCGGTGGCATCCCGGAGGACATTTCATTACATTCATGTCTGCCTGCATGGCAGCAACATCTGGCATTATCGACTTTCCCCCCACATTGATTATTAGTCCGTGTTTAATCTACTGTTCGCTTCAAGTTCAGATCCGTGGTAGACACATGATCTCGCTAAGTCAATAATATGTTGTCTTGGTGTGATTGCGACCGGTCCGAGTCTCTCTGCACACAAGGGGTGGTGGTGGTCACAGCCTACTTGCAATGCTTCCACGCAAAGCAGTATTACCATTACCCGCTTGTGACTTAACTGGTAGAGGTAGCACGAATGATGTCGGCCTCTTACAAAACCACATCTCATCTGAGGTATTTTCAACCACGTCTCTCACAGACAAGTGACTACAAAACAGATTTGCTGCCACAAGGGATATTGACAGTATTTTTTTCAGAATGAGCCAACGTTTGACCACAAAATTCTCACAGCAGTATCCTTGCAAAAGTTTTCTTGATTCTAGAACAGGTGCAGACGAAATTGAGGACTACTCCTGTTCATGCTAACAAAGATGGTAATGCAAAGAATCAGGCAAAGGAGAAAATAAATTGTGTCATTCTCTTCATTCTTAATTCACGAATTTTCGTGATCTTCTGTTCCAAGATAATGTAAACAGGTAACCAAGATTCGATTGAGAAGGGATGGATGAACGGGCGGTCGCAACGGGGGGGGGGGGGGCCACCCTATTGTTTTAAGTAATAAAAAATTATGAGGGATTTTACTGTATGTTTCGAAAAATTTCGCCCCCCCCTCCTTGATTTTTACATTTTTGGCGTGAAACACAATATTGGCTGGGGAAACTTGTTTTCGTTGTTGTTTCGTGCGGTATTTAGCAGGTAATTTTCCCAACGGATTTTGCCCCCCTAAGATTTTACGCTGGTGTCACCCTTTGGATTGAACAGTACTGATGAATAATGCACCCCTCCCCTCCCGCAAAGAGTAAAGTTGACGTCTCCTGACCGTGATGCTAAAACTATGTCGAATGTGTCATTTTGAAAAGTGGAGACGATCTTGTGGATGTGTGTTTTTTTTCTCCGCACCTTCGATCAATGCATGGGAGACACTCACGAGCGAAAGATGTGAACTCTGGATCGTAACTGCTATTGTGAAAGAAGCATTAGCACCTTTTGTGGTCTAGAAAATGGAATAAAATGTCCCATTCGACGAACCGTTACTGACGTGTTGCGGTCATGAAAGACCTACATACATGAACATATAGTGAGTCATGGAATAAAATGTTCTGAGAACGACAAGGAGAAGAACTAACAAACTCGAAACAGAAGAAATATGAGAAAATAATGCACCATGGAACGATTTCTTGTTTCCAAATGTCCAATTACCCAAAGTATAAGAAACTGGAGATATTAAAATCTAAAAGTACGGTTTCTGGTGCATTATTTTCTCATATTTCTTATGTCTTGTGTTTTGTTGAACAGCAAGAAAGTTGTGTGTACTGAAAAGTTTGAACTCTGTACGTAGATTGATAATCAAATACCCTATCTTATCGATTGATGAATTGATTAAGCACGTGTGTAACTTACCCATTGCCTCCGAAATTCTAAAAATCCTATTTAGTTAACACAGAGCACATCCGGTTCCAGTGGTCAATGGATTAATTCAGTTGTTTGTAACTGGTGATGTGATGAAGTAGGTTGAAATCGGGGACAATGACAAAAAACAACAATAACAACAATGGAAAAGTTCTATCGCCTTCGAATATTTTCCGATTTGTATTTGCGTTCTCAGACAAGAAATTTTCTATTCAGGAATCATTGACCTTAAGAATCGCTTAAAGAAAATCTAATAGGTCTTTAATTATTTTCAGAAACAATTATGAGCATTTTGGTGGTTGTATGCGTATGTGTCTGCACAAAAGAGCGTTTTTTTTAAATTATTTTTAGCCGTCATTAATATATTTTTAACTGTTCTTTCGACCAACTTGCGACTTCACAGTTTCAGCGCCGATAAAACAGGAAAGCGAACACAGAGCAAAACAATAATAGTTCGTAAGTTATTTTGAAAGTAGAAAATACTAAAGTGTTTATGATCAAACTAGCTGATGTGACAATATTCTGTGGCTTGCTTTTAGGAACAAGACAAGATCTTCAGTTTTCGCCCTGACATCGCAGGCCTAATGTACATCGGCTCGTCCGCATCATCGCCGTTCGTAATGGGTATACAAGTGCCTCTTGGTGACGGACAAGCATCTCTGGTAAATATACTGTACGGGGCAACGGAGCTTGGAGCGGCTGCGGTGAATCCTCGGGAGAAATGGAAGACCGCATGACAACTTAAGGAGGAGGCCTTTCAGCTCGGAGATGGACAGATGTGTCAAGAGCAATGATAGTGGAATAACGGGGACGTTGGATATAACCTTACAGCTTACAGCCTGGGCCGTATATAGGATCATCATGGGGTCCATGTCCCTCGGTTGACTTTAAAATATGTTTACAGGCCGGGTTTGTTCTTTTCCATGCTTAAATCTTGGAGCCACAAGCTTATAAAGGATCACAGTTTAAAAATGTGAGCTACATAATTCTCCATGGTCTAAATGTCTTTGATAAAGTCTAAAAAATGAAGCCCTGAAAAATTTGTATTTCAAAATGCTTATTTAGTGCTTAAAAAAGTAAAAAAAATCTAGGAGTACTCAGGTTGACTGGATTCACCTGGACCATTTCCTCCCATATACCTACTGTGTGTAGATCTAAGCTATTTTATACTCCACCGCAGTGGAAATTCATGGGTGACGTTTATTCATGCATCTTTTGCCAGTGGCAGCATAACCTCCCAAACATTTGTACTCTAGGGTGTTTATTTGTTTGGCACTTTTTTTTCAATTGAAGGTCCATAATGTTACCCTGTGTCTTTAATATCATGTAAATACTATGGCAGGGAATACCATTTTAAGAACCTTTAGCAACGTATAGAAGCTAGAAACTCAACTGTATTTGAAATTCCATGGCAGGGCGTCGCTAGAATTTTTTTAGTATGGGTGTACCCAAAATAATAGTTCGTGTACGGACGAGCAACAAGTCAACAAGCAAAATAAAAGTCTTACCTATCGGCGCTCAGACCCGGCAAGTAAACAATAAAGAATTCACAGCCTACTTGCAATGCTTCCACACAAAGCAATATTACCAGAACCTGCTTGTGATTTAACTGGTAGAGGTAGCACGAATGATGTCGGCCTCTTACAAAACCACATTCTGATCTGAGGTATTTTCAACGACGTCTCTCACAGACAAGTGACTACAAAACAGATTTGCTGCCACAAGGGATATTGACAGTATTTTTTTTTAAATGAGCCAACGTTTGACCACAAGATTCTCACAGCAGTATCCTTGCGTAGTTTTCTTGATTCTAGAACAGGTTCAGACCAAATTGAGGACTACTCCTGTTCATGCTAACAAAGATGGTTGGATGCAAAAAATCAGGCAAAGGAGAAAATGAATTGTGTCATTTCTCTCTCATTCTTAATTCACGAAATTTGGTGAACTTCTGTTCATATGATAATGTAAACAGCGTAACCAAGATTCGATTTGAGAAGGGATAGATTGAACGGGCGGCGCCACGGGGGGGGGGGGTGGGGAACCCACACCTATTGTTTTTCAAAGTAATGAAAATTACGGGGATTTTACTGTGTATCGAAAATTTCGCCCCCTCTGATTTTTACTTTTTGGCGTGAACACCAAATTTGGCTGGGAAAAATTGTTTTCGTTGTCGTCGGCCACTCCCCTCATTTATTGCGTTTTCGCGCAGTATTTAGCAGGTAATTTTCCCAACGGATTTTGCCCCCCTAAGATTTTACCCTGATGCCGCCCCTTGGATCGTACGGTACTGATAAATAATGCACCCCTCCCGCAAAGAGTAAAGTTGACGTCTCCTGACCGTGATGCTAAAACTATGTCGAATTTGTCATTTTGAAAAGTGGAGACGATCTTGTGGATGTGTTTTTTTTTTCTCCGCACCTTCGATCAATGCATGGGGATGGATCGTAACTGCTATCGTGAAAGAAGCATTAGCACCTTTTGTGGTCAAGAAAATGGAATAAAATGTCCCATTTGACGAACCGTTACTGACACGTTGCGGTCATGAAAGACCTACATACATGAACATATAGTGAGTCATGGAATAAAACGTTCTGAGAACGACAAGGAGAAGAGCTAACAAAGTCGAAACAGAAGAAATATGAGAAAATAATGCACCATTGAACGATTTCTTGTTTCCAAATGTCCAATTACCCAAAGTATAAGAAACTGGAGATATTAAAATCTAAAAGTACGGTTTCTGGTGCATTATTTTCTCATATTTCTTATGTCTTGTGTTTTGTTGAACAGCAAGAAATTTGTGTGTACTGAAAAGTGTGAACTCTGTAGGTAGATTGATAATCAAATACCCTATCTTATCGATTGATGAATTGATTAAGCACGTGTGTAACTTACCCATTGCCTCCGAAATTCTAAAAATTAAATTTAGTTAACACAGAGCACATCCGGTTCCAGTGGTCAATGGGTTAATTCAGTTGTTTGTAACTGGTGATGTCATGAAGTAGGATGAAATCGGGAACAATGACATAAAAAAACCCAACAACAATGGAAAATTTTCTATTCAGGAATCATTGACCTTAATCGCTTAAAAAAAAATCTTATAGGTCTTTAATTATTTTCTGAAACAATTATGAGCATTTTGGTGGTTGAATGCGTATGTGTCTGCACAAAAAAGCGTTTTGTATTTATTTTCAGCCGTCATTAATATATTTTAACTGTTCTTTCGACCAACTTGCGACTTCACAGTTTCAGCGCCGATAAAACGGGAAAGCGAACACAGAGCAAAACAATAATAGTTCGTAAGTTATTTTGAAAGTAGAAAAATACTAAAGTGTTTATGATCAAACTAGCTGATGTGACAATATTCTGTGGCTTGCTTTTAGGAACAAGACAAGATCTTCAGTTTTCGCCCTGACATTGCAGGCCTAATGTACATCGACTCGTCCGCATCATCGCCGTTCGTAATGGGTATACAAGTGCCTCTTGGTGACGGACAAGCATCTCTGGTAAATATACTGTACGGGGCAACGAAGCTTGGAGCGGCTGCGGTGAATCCTCGGGAGAAATGGAAGACCGCATGACAACTTAAGGAGGAGGCCTTTCAGCTCGGAGATGGACAGATGTGTCAAGAGCAATGATAGTGGAATAACAGGGACGTTGGATATAACCTTACAGCTTACAGCCTGGGCCGTATATAGGATCATCATGGGGTCCATGTCCCTCGGTTGACTTTAAAATATGTTTACAGGTCGGGGTTGTTCTTTTGCATGCTTAAATCTTGGAGCCACAAGCTTATAAAGGATCACAGTTTAAAAATGTGAGCTACATAATTCTCCAGGCTCTAAGTGTCTTTGATAAAGTCTAAAAAATGGAGCCCTGAAAAATTTGTATTTCAAAATGCTTATTTAGTACTTAAAAAAGTAAAAAAAATCTAGGAGTACTCAGGTTGACTGGATTCACCTGGACCATTTCCTCCCATATACCTACTGTGTGTAGATCTAAGCTATTTTATACTCCACCGCAGTGGAAATTCATGGGTGACGTTCATTCATGCATCTCTTGCCAGTGGCAGCATAACCTCCCAAACATTTGTACTCTAGGGTGTTTGTTTGGCTTTTTTTTCAATCGAAGGTCCATGATGTTACCCTGTGTCTATTATTATGTAAATACTATGGCAGGAAATACCATTTTAAGAACCTTTAGCAACGTATAGAAGCTAGAAACTCAGCTGTGCTTGAAATTCCATGGCAGGGCGCCGCTAGAATTTTGTTAGTATGGGTGTACCCCCAAAAATCCTTCCTTCAAAACAAAAGTCTTACCTATCAGCGCTCAGACCCGGCAAGTAAACAATAAGAAATTAACAAAAATAGAACCAACAAGCAAGCAAGCAAACAAACAACCAACCACCCAAACAAATGGAACTCCGTTATTTTACCCGACAGCCGTCAAAAGTCTACAATTTTCAAAATTACATCATAAATTTAAGAGCACATTCGGCGGTGAATAATAAAAACGCACTTTCACATTAAATACAAACCAAGAAAAAATGAGGAATTTATGCTCCCAGTACTCCAGATGACGTTTAAAAAGGGCATCACTGAAGAAATGCTTGCAGTTAAAAAAAAAAATCTAAACTACATAATTATTTCGTGGCAACCAGTTTCAGTGACCCTTGTCCTGTATCTTGCATACATCTCTTCTTTGCAGTGTCCGCATTTCTGCATCAAGGTTGAAACTAGAATTCTACATTCACATCTACAGCAGACAGTTTTCATCAAACAGACTCCTGAAGTTTAAAGACAAAATTTAACAATGACCACAACTTAAAAATCCGAGCTACATAATCCTCCATGTGCTCGTCTATGACAAGGTCTAAAAATGAAGGCCTGAAAAAAGCTGTACTTTAAAATGATCATTAGTTGTTTTAACAGGGTGAAAATACTATAAGTACCTCGTTTTGCAGTACTATTTTCTCCCACATTCTGCAGTGTTACAATCAAGAATTGGACTGCATGGTGCTAATTCACGTGTATTATTAGTAACAGCCAGTAACAGCATAAAACTTCCAAACTTTCGAATTACTACAGGGTGTTTATTAGTATTCAAGCAACTATATCGTGTAATCTCAGATATTAATCGTTTAAAAGCTAGTGTAAGTATTGATAATATAAATACGATCGAAATCTTGCAATTATGCTTACGATACACTATAATGATATACTAATTCTCAAATGGCCAGCGAAAGCTGCTGTCTCTGAAACTATCTTCAATTTTGAGAATACCCCAAATGTAAAATTTCTGGGGGAGGGGGGGGGGAAATATTTTTAATTACATTGCCAACAGGTATATTGGGACATACCGCTAAATTTATTAATTAAAACGTCTGAATTTGTCCAATCTAAACAATTTCAGTTGGTCGCATGCTGTTTTCTGAAATGTCTGGTGGCAATAAGAAACTTGTGAAAAGTTGACAAAAAACGCTCCTGCCTGATCGACGCAATACACCGTATTTGTGCTTAACATGATTTCCCCAAAAATTAGAGCTCCACGATTTAAATCAGGTGTCTTAAAGTGTACAAGTACAGAAAAAAATCAATGTTCCTGCAGTTTACACACCGTCCTCAATTAATACGCCTAATATTAACACACCCACAACGCTGGCATGATCATACATTGATCACATCAATCGGACTTTAACCGCACACCAGCTTCATATACATGTAACCCGCATATAATCCCCAGCAAGACGACTGAAATCTATATCAGTTGTTATCAAAAAACCTCCTCTCTCTTGCATAAATATGTCCATCGTCCCACGATTATTGGTTAGTCAGCTCGACAATGACATTATGTGTGAACTCCGTGCTGGTAGTCGAAATGCTGATTCAGACCGCTGCTCGAGTTATTCCGCGATGAACGTAAATCCTTGCTTCGAACCTCTCAAACATCTAGTCTTAATCAATAAAATTCAGTCTCATTTTGAAAGCTAAACAAGTTTTGCCCTAGCGTTTTTGCTTTCAAACATTAATTTTCTGAAACTAATGGAGATAAGAATAAATAATAATATAAATAATAATAAATAAAGTATATATAGTATATATAGAATATAATATTAGCAAAGATATAAACATAACTTTCAGCCG
>JZLH01S0113463.1:7688-19901 GCA_001188425.1 Eucidaris tribuloides | reverse complement strand
ACACACACACACACACACACACACACACACACACACACACACACACACACACACACACACACACACACACACACACACACACACACACACACACACACACACACACACACACACACACACACACACACACACACACACACACACACACACACACACACACACACACACACACACACACACACACACACACACACACACACACACACACACACACACACACACACACACACACACACACACACACACACACACACCACACACACACCCACCACACACACCCACCACACACACAAACAAGGTACTCACACACGAACACACACACACAACACAAAACAAAGACAGCAGCAAACATGTAAATAAACACAATTTTGTTTGTGTATGTTTCGTCTGTTTCGGTTGAGTATAATGTTGATGCATAAGTGTGGGCGAATGTGTGGGGGAAATACACAATACTAATTAGTCCAGCTTTTCAAGCATTGTCTATTGGATCGCGCTGTTTTGAATTATGCCGCGTCAACCTTTCGCGTATTTCCACGTATTTCTACAGACGCTGGAAAAACTGAAATAACATTTCGGTCACAATTATCCCGCATTAGACAAGGAAAAACAAACCCATGGGACACTCTGGCAGATATGCACAAACATGCTAACGGGCACACGCAGACTAATTAGCCCTGTTTAGAGAAGAGACCGCAGCCGCGGGGTCGAGTGGATGACAGTTTGCTCCGTCTAGCACAACCTCAATTCATCATGAGCAAAAGCCAGGAGAGCACGGCATTTTGACCCAGTTAGTTGGCTTTTATTAAGCCGTCCATGCTTTCTATTCGGCGTTTCTCCTAATTCAAGAAATTGACCACTGTTTCTTAGTTAATGTAATTTGTAATTTAATAAACCAATTAATGCCGTGTAGTTTCGAAAATTGACCAACGTACAAACGTAAAAAAAATGAAAGTGGTCGGATAGTTCAGCCTGTCCGCTGGTTGATTTAATTTTCCTCTTTTGCGACATGTTGTCAGCGATATCACTATATCGCATTGCCAGATTTGACTGTAGGTACTTCTTCGAACTGCAAATAAGAAAAAAAAATATTTGTTAGTACTAATATTATATTTACAAAGAGAAATTATTTATACGAGATATCTTTTTTATTAATTGAAACTTACCACACACGAAAAATTCAATGAAAGTTTTTTTTTTAATTCTGATCTTTCCATTTCATTTTTACAATGATAATAACATCCATTTGAAATGCATATGCAGTTTATTTCAACACAAAATCGTACCAAAAGGTACATCACAACGCTCAGAAATCCTCAAAGATGTATATATAATTGCCAATCACGAATGAGGTTCATGTGCGTTTGTAATTATAATTTTATTTTCATTTCCAAACAAAATTACACAGTGTAACAAAATGATGAAAGGAAAAGCGTAACATAATTTCAATGGACAAATCAATGAGAAAAATGTGACGTTAACAAATGCTAAAGCTATCGATACAATAGTCATAAAAGTATTAATGTATTTATAGCCTATGCATTCGAAATATCAATACATTATTGAATTCTTCTTATTCCATTAAATTGATTAGAAAACTCGCGAAAGAACAAAGGATTGTTTTAATCTGGCAGCGCGCTGCTTCATTACAATGATTCTTTGGTTCTATACTAGTTGCAACAAACAGTGAATTACAACGAATCGTTTTGGAGAATCATCTCCTTTGGTCACATACTTATCACACTTGATACCAATAAGACATTTGAATATTATTAACCTATTAAATTGTAGGATGCGACCAACTCTGTCCTATCTCATTCCGTTCAGAATAAACTGGAGTACTGACTGATTGATGATGGAAAATCTTTCATCATGCAGGATTCCTCATTTCGTTGGTTTCCAGGTGATATTACATTTGGATTATGATAACATGTGAAAAGTTCACTTCAAATGTATTTGTAGGATTGGCAATTTAAACAGGTGAATGGCAATATTCACAATTAACGTTGTCCCACATATAGATTTCTGTGTAAGTACTTTGTTAGCATGATGATTTGTGGAGAGGTTTTGTTAAAAATGAAGTGTTCTGTTGTTGTCAACTACTCTCTGCTTTACGAGAGTGACAATTTCAGAATACCATCTGTCCATAGATGGTTTGAAAACAGTTTATATCAAAATTATGCTTTTCTTCAAGTAATCAAATTTACCTTTAAACCTTGAGCGTTGGCCGTAAACTGCAACAATTAAAGGGAGTGTATTTCTATGATGACACGCACGCCGTGAATAGACGTGAAAAATCCACACGTACTTCTTTGTCACGTGTCTTCTAGCCTGAAAGACGTGACGTAAAACCGCTCCCAATAGATCACGAGAGAGCGGGTTTCTGAATGGGTAAGGGCACCTTGGCCTCAATTTCAATATTCTAGTTTTAATTAACAGAAACAACTCGGTACCCACGCGTCAGACAGGAATGCAGAATGGAGACTAGAGTTGTTTAGGTTGACTAGATTTGACGATGGGGTCAATGCTTTATTGATGAGGGAAACTCGAAGAATGAACTTTGTGACTTGAATGCATGTATCCACGTAATGTGTTTGTGTGCGATATATACAGATATATATATATGTATGTGTGTATATACATAAACCACGCATCGCAGAAAAATTCATTCCGTCCTGTTTTTGCTTCCAGTGCTTTTCCGATATTGATTTATATAGCAAGAGGCGTCTCTGTTGATATTAACTAAATAATCCACCGTAGATGTCCCAGTTTTTCTGACTATAGAGTCCTATTTATAATCGCAGTTGAAGTCCTCGTGACAATTCAACATCTGCCCTACAGTATCAGTATATTACTATAGCCATCAGTAAGTCTATCCGTGGTTTAAATCCACGGGATTATTTCCCGCTGTTCCTGATAAAATGAGCTCGTTTTTGTAAGTAAGAGGAATCCACTGAAAATAATTAGACATTTTATAGTCATGACATACACAAACACCTACACACACACCTACACACACACACACACACACACACACACACACACACACGCCCACAAGCGACACACACAACAGGGCCACAAACCGCGACCAATAATCCGATATGATGATTATTTTAATGTTGTTTATTTGTTTCGGTGCCAAATTAAGATTATTTTAAATTATGATAAAGGAAATTAGCGTATTGTTATGGAATATATGATTATATAAGATTTGTCCGACACTATTATTCACCTGTTGTATGTTTTAGAGAACAAATCTATCCTTCGTATTTTGTTATATTTTTGTTATTTTGACATGGAAATATAATTGAAATTGATTGAAAATAAATTTATCTAATGATCCAAGGCTTCAAGCTTTATCATACATCTTATGGTACGCGATGTTCTTTAAAATAATGTACACCTTTTCTTTGGCGCTTTTGGTCTCGCTCTTTTCAAGAGTTCCTGACCGCCCTGTTCGGACGGTTAAGTTCTTCGTACTGATGAATTCCACTTTCGGAAGAACTGATTCGTCCAAAGTACAAAGAGCTTCGGTCCAACCGATCCCTTGGAAGGGTGGCGTCTTCAGCTATCATGAAAGTTTGAAAACCAAACGCTAGAAAAAGAAAAACATGTTCATACAACTTTTTTTAAAGGGTGGTGTAGCTGGATCCTCGCAGAGTAATGAATTATCATGTCAAGCTGAAAGTAGAAGTAGGGGTAGCATACCTAACGGTAATTACTTGCATATTCAGAATGAGAATACTTAATTTCTAAGACCTAGCACGCTCAACCATGTCGCTTTCAGCATCTATTGTAGAGACCGAATCATGCCAGCAACCATTGTCGAGTCAATCCTACATCGGCTATGTTCTGGTGTCAGGTGGTCGAACTGAAGCAGGGGTTGCCACTTTGGCATTTTAAAGCGGCCCAAAACCGAATTTTGGCAGTGTTTTTGATTCGCGTCTTGGCCGGCAAAAATTGAAGTGCCGCAAAATGGATTTTTTTTGGCGTTTTAACATATGGCAATACGATGGATTCCTATAATGTAGTAACGCGCATAATCTTTCTATGTGCAAATCTGGATGTGCGTAATATGCGGGACGCCGAAATTTGAGGGCCGCTCCAGAGGTTTCAAAGGTATTTTGAAAGCTTAATACACATAATTTTTTAACGCATATCTATTAGGGTATGCTACTTATAAATGCATAAAATGCAATATTTGCGGCTTTTTTGTTTTTGCAATTTGGCAGTTTGAGAATCAGAACACGCTGCGTAAAGTAACCCTGAACTGAATGGATCTTCCTCGCAGTGGATTGACGTTGACGAACCCTATGGTTAAGAGCCGCGCTGTATAAATGACGTCTACATCGATCTAACTGGCGATGAGATGGGCCGTCACACTTAAAGGCTCGTTTTACACTAATGTTCCCGGCGGCGCCAACGGCAAGCCACGTTTTCAGGCCACCCGTGGACAAAACGGAATGGACGTGAGACCACGCGCGGATGGACGGGCTGGTCCAAACGTGACAGTCCGTGTTGGCCGTGTGATGCCCAGGCCAAGATTTTTTAAACGCTCAATAAAATTTGCCACGGTATCATGGTGAGGATGAAACCTAGTACCGTAGGAAAACGAGGGGAACGGAATAAAAAACTCGACTGTACTGTTATAGGCCGTAACAGCACTTGTGAGGTGATCGCGGTAGCGGAGTCTTTTCCGCGTGGTCCACGTCGCATCCGCCGTTTGTCCAAGCGGTGGTAGCTGAACGTGGTTGCCGTGGCCGCCGGAAAACATATATGTAAAGTCCGCGTTTACACTATGTTGCCCTGGCGGGCGCACGGGCAACCACGTGTCAGGCCACCGTGGACAACGGGATACAACGATGAGACCGCGGAGAGGACGGGCTGGGCAAACGTGAACAGTCCCGTTTTTGCCGTGGAATGCGCGGGCGCAGGAGTTTTTTAACAGCGTCAGAAAAAATTGCACGGATCACGGAAAGGATGAGAAACCTAGTAGGCCGTAGGAAAACAAGGGGAACGCAATAAATCTCGACAGTACGTTATAGAGCGTAACGGCACTTGGAGGTGTCCGTAGCGGTTCTTCGCGCGTGGTTCAGCGTCCAATCCCGTTTTGTCCACGGTGCGCCTGAAACGGTTGCCGTGGCGCCGGGAAATAGTGTAAACGTGGCTTAACCGGCGGCAATTACCAGACGCAGTCGTGGAGGAAACGGCTTGCAATGGTCCGTTAACGATCCTTATTTTTGCTTGACGCGTATGATACAAGCTGATACCTGTATTGATATTTGGACCGAACGTTACACTACAGGGTTGTTACTTGCGCCATGGACCACATCTTGCGCAGATAATTTGAAAAGCTAATACATATTGTACATGTATGTGTCTGCCAAGATTCGAACTTGCGTGAGGCAGACGAAATGGCATTTTCCGCTTTTTTCGATAGTCAGACACGGCGAGAGAGTTTTAACATGCTGGAAGTAGAAGAAGAACGCCCCCTCAAATGCGTTGTAAATAAATTTCATGAACTATCGTGGGTCTGAGTCTCAGTGCACGGTGAGCAATGGAAATTAAGGTGAGATACGTATCGTCCATGCCTTCAGTTCCCCCCCATTTTTGTTTGTGTCTTTCTTTCTTTCTCTTACGTATCCTTCTTTCTTTCAGTTATTCATCGTGTCGTTCTTTCCTTCCCCTTTTCTTCTCCAAATCTTCACCGTGCTTCTTTCTTCCCTTTTCCGTCCTATTCTTTCTTTCTCTCTCCGGCTTTCTCTCTGTTTATAATGTACATACCTGCTCATGAATTACTCCTCTTAAAATCAGAAAATGCTTTCACTGGCATATGCATTATGCGTACGCATGTCCACCCGCGCTATAAAATAAATAGGTGTCGATAACTGTTTAGGCCTTTCATAAGATAGTTGCGAATCGTTTTTGGTTGTAAACGCAAATTAACTTGTGGTGTTTTCCTAGCATTCAAGTGGCGTTTTGATTAGTGGTCGAAAATAAAATGAACGCACTATAGAATAAGAAGTACTCGAAGTCCACAGACGATATTACTTTATGACGAAACAAAGGCTCAAAGTTTTCAAATTTGTCTGCAGATCACATTGTTTGAGTGTATCCAAATTGTGAATGTTAATTGACACACTATAAAAGATGAATATAGGGCAAAAACAAACATTGTCACAGCTTGTAATTTCAATAATCCGATAAATCAATATTGTCGACTTAAGTACTTGTTCACAAAAAACAAGGGTCTTACAGGAAACAAAATGCATTTCTTGAATAAATGAATGTCAGAACACTTAATTTTATGTTTTAAAAATAGTCCGTCTGTAAGACGGAACAAATTTTGATTATCAATTTGTCAAATTGGCACAGTTGTTTTTATAATTTGACAAGCTCATTTGACTTTGACAGGAAGGCGACCCCCCCATTTCAAGTAACAAAGCACCAAATACATGAAGAATTATCATATTTTCTAATCCTTGTAACATAGTCGAGTAATTTGAGTATACATTTTGAAGAAATTAGACGCATAGTTAAACATTTGAACCCGGTTTGAACCCCCCCTGACCGCCTGCTAGGGAAGGTCAAAGTGTTCAAATTTTGTTAAAAAAATTTCCACCATGAACGACTTCAGAAACAATCAATAACATCAATTTCGGTCAAAATGTGACTTAATATTCTATTCTCACTCTTCAATTGGACCCAACCCTATTTTATAACCGGATAAAGAAATTTCCCGAGTCTTGCACGATTGACCCCGGAAGGAAATTCATTCAACTATCTCAGATGTTTGACAGTAGTACACATGATTTTTGAAATCAGCATGACTAGTACCAAATGGGAATTTTGATAATGTAATTATTTTCTCAACGAACCGAAAGAATATTTAATAAATGCTTTCCTAGGCGTTACAATAAGCGGTTCACAAATTGGATTTCCTCCAATGTCATTATGGACTTAACTACACTGCCCATTGAATTAATAAACTCCTTACTAGTTTTCAACGTAATGCTTTGTACATAATGTATTCTCTGAATTACCAGATACAGTCTGGAACCAATCAGAAATGACAGGTCCTAGTGAGAGATTGGTTATGTTTAAGCTAAAAACTGACTATTCCTGAACAAATTATTTAGATATTCTTTTCCGATTTTTGCTATTGTCGTTGTTGCATCATCACTATCAATAAATGGTGATGAAAGTTATAGCTAACTCCAGAAACGTATTGGTTTTCGTTAATAATAACTTTCCACAAATGGCTGTTGATAGCAAATACTCACGAATGTAGTAATGTAATGAATTTTCCATCGCCATCTCCTACTCATTGGATCGTAGTAACTTCTTTTTGCATTGCAAAACGGCATTGTTTGGTTAACGTACCAAGACGGGCCGAATGATATAAAATATATTGAAATTTGGGTTATTCGAATGTAAATAAAATCCAAACTAATTTGTAACATGAAGCAGAAATAACAAACTTAATTTGTCTGAACATATAAGCTGTGGCCGAAAGAGTCGTCACAGCGTGTTCACGACGGTGAAACACACATGAAACTCGAGTAGTCTCGGTTATAGACCATGCAACCTTTGCTACTCGCCAGACTGACATACACTCACTCTCCAACCTTTTTCTACCTTCCAGAATACACTCACTCTGCCGGCATGATCTGGCCTTTTTAAGTCGATGTAAGACATGGACCTAACAACCATACTATGTCTGTTGTTGCAAGCAGTAAATTGGATGATAGATAAGGATAGGTTCTTACGTCTGAAAGCCAGAAATACATAGCTGAGATATACATTGTTAACATTTTTCATGTAGAGTGTGTGTTCGACATGTTTAGAACAATCGTGACGACATCAAGCATTGTGGTTCTTGCCGAATGTTAACTGACAGTCTGACATATTTAAGAGTTAATTTCTAAATGGCGATAAATCGCATTGATAATTATGTAAAATTTTATCTATTAAGCCCTGATTTGTACCACGCTTATGGAAAGGTGGAAGCAAATTTTGCAATTTTGGCCGGTTTCTTTGCGCTAATAGCACCCACATTTATTCCCGCGAGGGGTAAGAAGATACTGTTAAAATATTATCAGCTTTTATAAACACTTGAACACATTTACTGGAAATCATAGAACAAAATTAAGTGTTTCAGATCTTCAGCAAAAGTTTTTGTTGTTGAATGTGTTTATGATTATTCAATTAAAGCGGGTTTAAGATATTCATATTAAATCGTGTTTCAGACAGGTGTTTTATGAAGTATTTCAGAGAGAAAAAAAACACCACTCAAACTATTTGATATCATATAGGTGATACACAGAAATTTCCCTAACTAAACGTGTTTTATGATTTCGCAGTTACACGTGTTCAGTGTTTTATAAAGTGTTAGCAGAAGGTGTTTATAAGTGTTTATTATTTTTACAGTAAGTGTGGCCATATGCCCCAGACTTCCTAAACCATTCACCGACACGGAAAGTGGATTTAGCAGCGCGTTTTCGAAACAAACATCACTGCTCTTACAGGGCTTATACAGAAATGTAGTGTTCTCATTGTGACGCACATAAGTTAACTTACGAGGTTAAGATGATATTTGTCTGAGGTTCAAAGAAAACTGAATTTGACATTATACAGTTCTTCCGTTATGTGCTTTAATCCGTCCCATTAAACGCACGTACTGAACATACAAAAAAGACGTTAGTTGATTGGCAGGTCATTGCACCCAAAACCTACAGTACAAAATATTGTGTTAATTATGCTCTCACCGTAACGTGATGCGAAAAGCAAGTGTTGTAGACATTCTTTTCCAGACGCAGCGGCGTCCTCTTTTGTTTGATTTCATACGATTCCATTTTGATGTATTAGGTAATCTTGACAGGAAGAACATAAACTGAAGTCGGTGGTGAAAGATATGTACCAAAACATTACCTCAGCGCATTGTTATCCACATTCACAAATCTGTGACGGAAGTAATATTAGTCCCATTCCTTGGGGGCACAACATACGATGTGTTCTCGTGACGCGCTTGAAAAATCAATCTCAATTTCAGCAGAGGTAGTATAAAATAATAAGAAACGATATGTTTTTATACAAAATAAAGAGTAAATCTTATACATCTGGTTATAGTTTCTCTGATATTCATGTCATGCATATCATGAGACGAAAACTAACTACAACAGATATGGCGAGCTTGCGTTGCGTCAACCCCCGCAAAAAAACAAATGAATTCTTCATTCATACTCTACAATGAATACAAATTATCCCAACACGTAGAAATCATTTCTGTAGGATGATAAAGCTAATGGCGTGGAATGTGATTGGTAGCGAAAAATATACGTCAAGCGACGAGTACATTGCCTACAAATTACTAAGTGATTGGTCCAAAGCACATTTAAGCAAATCCAGCTTTTTTCCTGGTTCTTTCTTGAAAGAGCATATGTGAAATTCATTTTTTTTTATGACGCCTACCATCTTGTTGCATGTCCTGGCGCGGTATTTTTATTCATATATGGCAACGTAATATAAACAAGTCCCTATCTATATACGAAAAATTCATTTGAACTTAAAAAAAAGAAATTAGAAAGTTGCTGCCAAGTTATATAGAAAAAGTACAGACATTTAACACACAACCACACACACACACACACACACACACACACACACATCACAACACACACACACACCAACACAGCACACACCACAACACACACACACAACAACACACACACACACACACAGCGACAATGACTGTGTCTCCATTTCGTTCTTTACATTTAGTGGAATTATGTAACACAGACCACATCAACTATTCTCAGGCAGATCAATAAGGACATGTAGAAACAGAGAGATTCCGCGTCAGGCTCATGCTCTACAAGATGGGTAGATGTCAAGTGTCATCCATCTTACGTATCCATGATCTTGTTTTAAATGTATAGATTTCGCTTGCAATTTTTGGCATATTTTGTCCTTATTCATTTTTTTTTGCAAGGTTACACGTACTACGTATCGGTCCTCTAGATAAGCATATTTACCTTACTGTGTTGTGAAAACTCAGATCCATCGCTCAGCTCTATATTCCAATCACTTATAACACGGTTTAGAGCCTCGAAGGAAACACCACAGAAACCAAAAGCATGTCCTCATTGACTGACTAAGGAAGTACTCTTTCGTGGCGCCAGATATTAGGAAATGAAAAGAAAGACTATACTCAACGCTTTTGAGAAAAAATATTCAACAAATAAATCCTCGTCGATTCGATCAGTAAACCTTAAAAGTGATGTATGTAGCCGAATAATGTTCAAAAGTCTGATGACAATCACCTCATGCTGTTTTTTCTATTTTGAGACTAATCACTCACTTATAGCTGTCAATCCACTTCACACTGATCCGCGAAATTCGGATAATAATTACTGTTTGCAGTTAGCTTCTTCTACTTGTTAAATCATGAGCGTCTATAAAAGACGAACGCTGGCACTGTCTTTTTCATAAAGACCATGGTGGGCACAAAGGGCGGGGGGGCAGAGGGGGCGACCGCCAATTGTTGATAAAGTAATTTAAATAAACTAGGATATTAACTCGATTTTCCCGAAACTTCCACCCCATATTGTTGTTTGATTTGGCCTTGTCGAAACTGTTTTGGCAGTAACATAAAATGCTGGCAAAAAATGCTTTCTCGTCGTTGGCATCGTCCGGCCCCTGTTTATCGAGCTCATTTGGCTTGCTTTTTGGCCTAGTAACTCTTGGTCGGATGCTGTTTGGCTAGTAAAGAAAATGGCAGGCAAATTGCTTTTTGTCGTCAGGTCATGCGTCAGCGCTGGTTTATCGATGTGGTTTGGCTTACTGTTATGGCTAGTAAAAAAAAAACTGCTGGCAGCAAAACGCTTTCATCGTCGGTCGAGTCGTCGGCGCCCGTGTTTATCGATGCTGTTTGGCTTGTTGCTTTAGCTAGTAAAAAAAAAATAGGCGAAGCCAAAATGTTTTTCGTCGTCGGTCATCGTCGACCTGTTTATCCGGAATGCGCTGTTTTGGGCTTGCTTGTTAAGCTAGTAAAAAAAAAATAGGCAAGCCAAATGTTTTTCGCTCGGTCCCCATCATTCGTCGACACCCTGTTTATCAGGAATGCTGTTTCAGCTTTGTTGTTTAGCTAGTAAAGAAAAATAGGCAAGCCAAATGTTTTTCGTCGTCGGTCATCGTCGACCCTGTTTATGCGCGAATGCTGTTTGCTTGTTGTTAAGATAGTAAAAAAAAAATGGCAAGGTCAAAATGTTTTTCGTCCGTCGGTCACGTCGGACCCTGCTTTATCGAAAATGGCTGGTTTTGGCTGCTGTTTCAGGCCTATAGTTCTTTGTCGCGATGCTTGTGGCTAGTTGAAAAAAACATGGCGCAAACTTTACCAGAATGGATTTTCTCGCCCTCCTAAACTTTATCTGACGCCACCCCCTGATCAAACAGACTGACGTTGACCCGTCAATCACGATATTATCGCCGTGTTTGTGCCAATTAAGTAATTAAAGTGTAAATTCAGGAAATTAATACACCGCTCCGACGAGGCCAATCTCGTACTGTGAAAGTGAAATCATTCGATTAATTCGTTTGTCCGATCGGTGAGCACTAAACTAAATCCAATAATTTCACGGGTCTATTGTGCTCGATTATTCAGAGGTCATGTGCACGATCGAAGGGAAACATATATCTTTCAACGTTCATTAACTAATACGTAAGAAAATCTAAGCTTGATGAAAACGAAGACGAAGTTTCAATAACAATCTTTTATTTGAATAGGAGTGCCAGGAGAGATACTTATCTCGCAGGGAAAAACACCTTGCACATGCATAATAACTATCCTTAACAAAGTTTCCAAACAAGATTAAAGCTGGATGAGTTAAAACTGACTGCAATAGATACATGAGGAAGTGATTTAATGGAAAAAGCACGATAAGATGTTTTGCGAATACCATTTTTATATCTCGAGATGCAAGCACAGCGATGAATGCCGTTTAGGCTAATTAAATTCACCTTAATGGTAGAAGTGGTAATGCTGTTATTAATCACTTGTGTGGGAAGGCAATGTTAGAGGAATATATGACTTGAAAGTCTTCATTTATATGCAATTGGATATGGGGCCAATTCACGGAAAATGTTACCGCATAGGGTGAAAAATGAAATCAAGGAAATTTGTTTTCTACGCCTGAAAGTATGTCAGGAAGGGTCCAT
>JZLH01S0113407.1:21522-32988 GCA_001188425.1 Eucidaris tribuloides | reverse complement strand
TTACAGAATGGTTCCAGAAAAATCCTGAATGATGCGGTCAGACGTCCAGGGATCTAAAACGGGTGATTCTGTACTGAAGATTTTGCCCCTTTAACAACTTTTTTTACTATGCTATAGTGAAGTCTCCATTTTGACTGAAATAAAGGCAAAATTTAGGCTTGTTATACAGGACACAGAAAAGTCCTGTACATTTGCCTAAAAACCTTTTCCCTTAGTTTCATAAATTACATATAAATAATTCCACATGTCCAATAATCATTTTTGCTTTCTCCTAGTACTATAACTTTACCATAAAAGATATCCCCCTTCTTTATCTATTTGAACAGCAGATTGAAAAATAAAGGATAAATCTTGATTTTTTTTTCACGAGACTGAATGTTATTTTGGGTATAAATTTCACAAATATTATCATTTTACACTGTAATTTAACAAAATTCCAATATCAGGAATATCCCAAAATGTAGCACCTCTATGTGAGAAAATCCCCTGTAACCATTTGACATCTGAACAGAATGTGTGTCATTTTCTTCAGAATTAAAAATCATAAATTTGGCCCTCAAAAATGATAAATGAAAAGGACAATGACTTACCACCGTCACCACCATGCCTGTCCATTGATACCACTTTAAGATCCTCTTAAGAAATATTTTCTGCAAAATAATGTTGGAAGTTAATTTTGTCATCCATCACCACTTAAATCACAAGGATTTGTCAAGATATGCTACCCTAACCATAATGTTTTGAAAAAAGTACTTTTTTCTAGATGATAGTTCCTAAAATTTTCCTTGCTAACTGTACCTATACACACACCAAACAAATTCTGGCCAAGTTTTTGACTCAAATGATTTATGTTGAAAAGCTTAGGTCAGTAACGTCAGTGCAGCACCCCCAATTTTTTAACTAGTTTTGTTATAAAATATTTTCAGTTTCATTATTTCCAGCAACACTGCTGCCACTTCTGGTATTGAACATATGAATAATCTGTTACCTAGTTTTTTATGTTTCTACATTTAATGATTTTAATCTACATTCAAAATGGGATTGTTTATATTTCTACTCTGTTAGGGAAACCAAGGTACTGTTTATATCATGTATTCTGTAAATGTGACACCCCTGACATTTTCATGAGAAGTTAATGAAAATGAATATTGGACAAAGAATATTACTAGCATGCACAAATCCGATGAGATGAATAGACAATCAAATATGCAAATGTGCTGGTACAGTAGCTATTAATAGACACAGCATGCAACTGTGCATGCCAAGTATTGACTTGTAACAGCACAAAGGTGGCAAAACCTAATGAATAAAGGTATAATTTGTTATTGCTTTACATTTTTTTTATTTTCTTCTAATTAGGGTGAATTCAGAAAAAAAAATCTGGTTACTGGACATTCTAAATTACTGTGAAATATTGTTACATACACTGTAGTGTACACCATCTTTCCCAGGGAAAACAATGGTAATTGATGGAATAATCTACAAGTGAGCAAACAATCACACAAAAGATCAGGACATGTGACCCAATCACATGACCATGATTATCTATCCTACACTGCAAGGCTCATCAAGTACTGTGAGACTGCCCACCTTTGGGAGAGGGAAGTTTGTCCAAATTTTGGTGGTTTAAAGAAAAATTACTTGACCCTCTCAGACCCATTGTATCAAAACCCCATAGCCTTTGAATGTGATATTGTGAGCTTGGTACTGACAGAATTTGATAAAATCAAGTCTCACTGATAATAATCCTGTGAAGATAATGATGGATCCTCGCAGCATCTGCCAGACAGAAGCAGAAACGTAAAGCAACCCGATGCCAGACAGGGTCGTCCCCAACAGATCAAAGATCGTAGGCATGATGATGATGATTTGGAATATCCTGGATATGGAAGTAACAAAAATGAAACATCACGAGTTTAAAGACACTACATTGTGGATGACCAGTTTAAAAAATTGTTAAACTTTGCTCTCTGATGTATCCAACCGTGTTTGAATGGACAAATAAACACCCTAGAACACAAACGTTTGGACAGTTATGCTGTCACTTTTAAAATATGCACAGATAAAAATTGGCAGATGAATTATTTTCGCCCAATGAAAATTCTGCAACACAGCAGTCTATGGGGAAAAACTGGAATGGTCTCTCAATGATTTTTACTTTTTCAAAGCATTTAATGATCATTTTGAAACTGCAATTTTTCAGGGACTCATTTTTAGACCTTATTAGAGACACTAGTAGCATGAGGAATCATGTATCTCATATTTTTCAAAATGGAAATATTGTTATATGATGCCTTTAAGCAAATACTGACCCTTGACAAAAGGTGAAAAAAAAATAATATTCAAAACACTTTATGACAAATACAATTTTGTTACTGTGTGATTAAGATTGCTGACCATCCAGATATTTATTTTGCACTGACTGCCCTGTAACATCAAATTCACTAAATGCTGTCATCCCTTTCTATTTACTAATTCTGATGAGAACAGATGTACTCTATGAATGTGATTGATGATGCTGATTAGTTAATCAGGTTTGCATACACAATGGGTAACAAAAATCAAATGAAGATACAGCACTTAGCTTTTTTTTTTTTACTTTTTTGAAGTCAACTTTATTTTGATTCCAATCAAAGATATGGTTTTCTTTCATGGGAACCAAGTTAACATTTCCAAGATGCATTTCTGGGTTGCAAAAACAAAGTAACATTTTGAACAATCATAGAGCAGCATACAGATATCATCTGGTCCATTCAGTGATTGATGTAAATATTTTCAAACATTTCCCCAAACTTTTCTGCAACCTCCTAAGACTACATGTAGTAAGTTCCATCTTCAAAATTTCAAATAATCTTATTCTGGATGTGACATCATCATCCTGTAATGTAACAATCAGTGTGGTACCCAAATCCGGCCTTGGTCTTGGTCTTGGCCTTGGCCTTGGTCCGAGGCCCCTGTACAAACCCTTTGGAAAGGTAGTGTTTTGAGGCGGCCTTGGCGCTGGAACTTGTGGCCTTGAATGCAACACTCAAGGCTGCAACTCGTAGGGGAAAACCCCTACCATAGGAGATTTTAGCCATATGTACAATGTAGTTTGCAGGGGATACCTACGGGGAAAATGACCTTCCGTAGGCGGGGAAAAAGTAGAGGGTTTTGATGATTTGTAAGGGGTTTTGGCAATTTTCAGAAATATTTTTAAATCCCTGAAGGATTTCAAAGAATTTCCATATAAATTTGTCTGTTTTGTCCACCTCCGGTGAAGAAATCATGATCAATCTATTGCATTTACAACTCATTTTGTAGGGGAAAACGTACCTTCATAGTGGAAAAGTGGATTTTTCTAGGGGAAAACATAGGTTCGTAGGGAAAAATTGGGTTGTGAAGCATAAGGGAAAATTGGGTTGTGAAGCATAAGGGAAAAGTGGCATCCGGAGGGGAAAATACCCTTGCGGCATAGGGGGAAATTAAAATTTTGAGTGGCAGCCCTAGCAACACTGGTACCAATGGCCTGAACAATAGGCAAAAGTTGTATGGCTTACTATTCAATGTCATCTATGCTACCTCCCGGAGGGGGGGGGGGGGGGGGGGGGGGCACTCGACTTACAAAGTGATACCTATGTGCCGCACACGAATGAAAAATCGGGGGCTCTGGAACGGGCTTTGAGCGAAAAATGGGGGTCTCTGGAACTGGAGCTAAGGCTTCAGAACTCAAAATGCTATGCTCTGGAACTGCACAGCGGTGAAGCTCTGGCGCGCCGTGCTGAAAAGGCAATGCTCTGGCTCGGCCGCGCCGCTGAACTGGAAAATTCAAAATTTTTCTGTGACTTCTGAAATTGAGATGCTCTGGAACGGAAATTTAGGCTGAAAATGGGGGTCTCAACCGCGGCACATACGTAGGCCTATCACACAATTATACTAAGTGCACCCCCCACCCCCCGGGTGCTACCTACACTTAATACAATAGCATCACATGTTTTCATATGATTTCCCTCTAACAGCCTTTAAATTTTTGACAGTTATTGCTTTGTCTGAAAATTGCCAGCAAAAAACTATGTAAGGGCAGGAAGTAATGACAGTGAACAATAGGGCATATATCTTGTCCATTGTTCCACTTATTGTTTATACAGGACAATGATGTCACAACCAGAATAAAATAATCTAGAGTAATTGTGGTGGTACACGTAGGTATCAATATAAGGTGCCGCAAAATTGAACGAACATATTTAAATACCTGTCTTAGTGGCCACCTCTCTAAAGCAGCCAACCTGTCTATAATGGCCACTATAATAATTCCCCTGGGGACAAATCATGTGTTAAAGAGCCTGTCTCATAACATCCACCTGTCTATAAAGGCCACTTTTTCCCTGTGTGTGGTCACTATACACAGGTTTCACTGTATACAGATATTTGGTGATGCACAGACCAACATGCGTCAGAATAAGTCAACAACATGCATTTGTATTACACTGGATCTTTAACAAATTTCAGTGTGTAAAATCAACAAAGCTGACTTTAAAAAAATCTTTGTTCAGTCATTCTTAACCCACTGGAGATGATTTGATTTTACTACATGTATAACACGCACCTTCCATAGACCCCAACACGAGTTAACTCGTACTTAGTTTCCAATGGGTTAAAATACAAACAAAATACCAAACTGTTGGTGTGTGACCAGGGTACATGACATACCTCGGTTGATGCAGGGTAACAGGTGTGGTTGGATCATCATGCTGGACACTGGCTTCTCTCAACTGAAGATGAGGGAGAAATGAAGAGAAAATGATATAAAAAGAGACTTTTATATAACTACAAACAATATGTCATCTAGCAATAAAATAACAGCAAAAAGCTGAATAATATCCTACATGTATACTGAAACTGATACTAGTATTTTGGGAATTATATTCATAACAGATCTTTAAACAGTTCAAAGTGTATTAATTGGATGGAATATATTCTTCACTATATGGATATCCTCTGTTCTTCCTAGTCAAAACTTTCTTTGGTTAGTAACGGAACCATGAAGGTGAGGGTTTATACTCTTGTATCACTACGCAAACACTGTCTCACACGACTTCACACATTACCCTCTGATCATTGGACCCATGTCAACCCTGCACATTATTGTGTGCCACCTCCACTCTCTGGGAAGTGTACCTATGCCGGATGCCTGTTAGGCATTCAGGAACTAATTCATTCATAAATGGCTTTCTCAGTCCTCTTAGGTACCAATTTACACTCCTACGTGGAGAAAGGTAATGCGGATGAAGAGTTTTACCCAAGGACACAAACAACCTCACCCACTAAGCCACGATGTTTGAATAGTAGGCCCTATTCATTTGTTCCAGTGGACTTATGACACCACCTATGAGCACAAAACAATCTTACCTGTTTTCTAAATTCCTCTCTTTCTTGACGTCTGTACACCAAAAGCCCCAGTAGACATAAAGCCTCACCTTGCAATAAAAGAAATACAGTTAACACTAGCGAATGAAATACAGAAAGAGCAAATCTAACTTGAAATATACAGAATTTGTACTGGTAACTGAAGGATAGCAATTACAGGGATTCAGGTCAAGTTCAGACCGGAGCAATTTATCTAATATGTTTTGAATCCGTAACTTGACTCAAGTTCAGAGTTCAGTGAAATCTGATAAAGGCCTCATAAAATCATCTCAGAAATGTTTACATGTGACATGGCCTGCCTGCCATCAATCTGACATGTAGTAATATATAACAGTCCCTAGAATGTCCCCAGAGACCCTGCTCCATGGTTTACTGTTTTTGGATGTCAGCTGGATTGCATGCCTGGGATTTTTTCCAAAAACACTGACCACATTCTCCTTTATACGCATTGTGATTGGTATTTTGACTTCCAGGCCGAGCTATGCTGGTCTTTGCCTTTTTAGCTTTCAGTATAGATCAGCTCAGTTCGAGGGAAAAAGGTCACAACTCCATTATCTCTGGACTCTAAATCAGATCGGCTCCCAACATTACCCTATAATTTTGTGTAATTGAGAGCTACTGATAAGTGATATGCTTCTATTTAATACAAATATATGCCTGCCTACACATGTTTGCTTTTTAAAGAAGTTAAAGAACTCCAATTTGGAAAGATGTTGATGTACTTATCTTGCATTTCATACCCAAGGCACTTTGTCCTTTATACATTTTACATAATTAAACACTCCTCACGAGTACCATTCATGATAATTCATGATAGTTTTACCTGTGAACATAATGATGGTCTGAAACCATGGGTGGTGGTGGTCAACTCATGTGGCGTGGCTGTGACATTCGTTCCATTTGGTCCATGGGTATGCAACACGCTTTCACTCTGAAATGAAATGGGGGAAAATTTAAATGAGTTAATTATCCAAGCAAACACTGAACGAGTTTGTTGTTGTGTTGTTGTTGTTGTTTGTTGTTGTTGTCTGTGTTTGTGTCTTTAAAGTTTTGCTGGTACAACATCATTATAAGGCATTTGGGGCGGGGAAATTGTTCTAAGCAATTTTCAATACACAATTTGAAAAAAATGTCCCTTCCATAGGCCTACCATGTGACTGACTTGAATTTGACAAATGAATTGTTCGTGTCATGCGTGGCATAACACAATTAAGTGTAATGAAGAGTTCTTTTCCAAAAGGTACTACATCCATAAATTCAAGTTCTGAGAAAAATGTGATATTTTAATAGACATAGTTAGCAATGTCAAGTTTGCAATAATATTTCTCCCTAATTGTACTACTGTATGATACAAAAGTAACACCATCTTTAAAAAAATCTAAGTCCACAGATTTATTTATCATAAATTAATCATTTTTTCATTTTCATGGATGTAGTACCTTTTGAAACGGAAACTGGATGTAGTACCTTTTGGAACGCGAAATTTTCCTTGACTGTATATTATAATGCATCAATTTAATCAAGTAGGGGCATCAAAAGACGCGTACACATGCCACACAAGCAACGCAGATCTGCACAATGCCACACAGACACACTCACGCACAACACAACCACACACAACACACATGGCGCGCAACGCGCGCAAACACACACATACACACACACCACAAAACAATCTCGCAGCACATGCACAAACATTCAAACACATACTCGTACACAGGCATTCACAGCACACGCTCCTGCGTACATATGCCTAAAACGCACACACCAATAACCTACCCACACACACATGGCGCGCGCGCAAACACGCACACACACACACACAATCTCGCACATGCACAAACATTTGAACACATACATGTACACAGGCCAATTCACGCACACACTCTGTGTACATACGCACTAAAACGCACACACCAATACACGCTACACACAACACACACCACACACACACACACACACACACACACACAACACACATACATACACATACACACTATCTTAAACACACACGCAAATATTTGTACAAAGGATCAGTCACGCAAACACACACACACAAACACACACACACACAACAACACGCACCCACACACACCAAGTTACTACACGTACACACAAACACGCACATACACACACGCACACACATACATTACATGTATACAAATAAACACCACCACAATTAACTACACACATGAAACACATACGTGGGACTACGTGAAATCTGATGTACTCTCTATACTGTTTTTGTCACTTCTCTATGTTTCATTTCATTTTTGGGTATATATTTGCAATAAAGCCAAACTCCAAGGTTAGAAAGTTGGTTGAAGGTCATGTCAATACTGCTCACTGATTGGTCTTTCCCCCAAAACGTGGATGTAGTACCTTTTGAAAAAGAACTAAAATGGATGTAGTACTTTTGGAAAAGGACTGATTTTTAAGTGCCATTTTTTAAACTTTGCCATTAGAAATTCAGCAAGTTGTTAGTAGAGCGTATAGAGTTACTGAAAAATGAGTTCATAATGCCAAAAAAATCCATTTTGACGCAAAAATGAATGTAGTACTTTTGAAACAGAGCTCTTCATATTTTGAAGATTGAAATGAAAGTTGTATCAGTCAATTTATTACAATATCATAAATCTAAAAAACAATTCAAAATGCAGAGAGAATGCACTATAAAAATCTGGGCCATGGTTGAAGCTTATTCTCTATTAAAGCCGTATATCTCCAATTTATCTAGATCTATCTAAAATTTTGCTTGCTGCATCGATTTACAACATTTTACTTTGGACTTGGTAGTTTTTTTTTTTTGGCTTGCCTTGTTTTATCTATTTGCACTGTAAGATATAGAGCTACATGTATACCAAGAACAATTTTCCTTCAGACAAAGATCTCTTATTTTTTGCTTGTCGCATACACCCCCCCCCCCCCCCCCCCCCCGGGTTCTCATGTATTTTGGTATATGGTGATTGGGGGCTGTGTGGGGATGTGCTGCGGAGGGTGACTTTTTTGATCCCTTACATCAAAAATCCTTACTTCTTAGACATGGGTCCCATTTTCAAATGTTCAAATTTTTAGACATGGTGTGGCAAAAGGACCCTTAGTTAGCTTGGATGTGGGTATGAGTTCGAAGTTCTCAGCGGCAGATCCCCGTCGCGCGTCCAACTATAATCCGACTACACACATGGGGATAGCTTCCATACTTTCGTGCTACAAAGTAATGGATGGCCTTCTCCTATGCAGGTATGGCACAGAAAATTGCTCTGAATTCAGTCTTTTACAAAATTCTATTGAAATATTGCTTTGATATGACTAGTCTCTATGATCTATTAACATTATATGACAAGAAATTAAGGACTCAATCATTTCAGAAGTCTGTTTTAATTTTTCTAAACATGTGCGTCCAGCATTAAATTTAGCGACTGCAATTTTATAAAGTTGCCTCTTGCATTCAGTCACACAGTGCAAACTTTGTTCGTTTTTTCCAGTAGGGGCGTATGTGTCGCGTATACGTTAGCTCTGCTCAGGACCACATTTGTAGGTGTGTCCGACTTAATACGATCTCCCTCCAACTCCATGCTCCAAGCAGTTCCCTTTCACGGCCACTATTTCATCAGGTTTATAAAGTAACCATGATGAATCATCCACCCTGCATCCACCACCATGACCACACTAGACACTGTACAGACACGACAGACATGACAGACGACACACTCACTATTACCATAGATACTATTGGACCATAGATACTAAAACGATGCGACCTGCACACAAGTGCACCAGCACTGACAGCGGTGCAGGAAGCAGCCGACATGCGACAACGCTTTCTTTTAGTCTAGCAGAAAAAATAATCGAAATAATACTTACACACAGTCATTCTGGGTTTTTACTCAATGTATTGATGCTCCCAGTCACTAGATACCCACAGCAAGCAAAATCTGATGATAAGACAGCCCCATCCTTATCTATTTTCGATTGATGAACAGGGACTTGAAGTTTGAAACTCGTAATTTTTCGCTCACACAAAAAAAACAGCACGTACACGTACACGGTATTAATGCTAAACTTTCATTTACTTTGTCGAAGTCACACCTGATCAAGGATGGTCACATGTTCACAGGAAATCATAAAATATGGAACGCTGTATTGAAAACAGATCGCGTGAAAGGTTGCAGCCATGTACTATTGTTATTCAAAACACATGGTTTCGGAAACAAATAGGCCTATGCAACAATTTTGCGTCCAAAAATAAAATGAGTTGATTATTCTACTTGTTTTATGTCATGAGGAAATCTTCATGATCGTTTTCTCACACTCCTTGAAAACCAAGGGCGTAGGCTGGTTTGGCACGGGGAGGTGCACATCTTAGGGAAGTGGAACTAAAAATCAGGCGTTGAAAGCAGAAAAAGTGGTACAAATTTCGTTTTTCCTTGCAGGGGCGGAACTCCAATGGCTCGATCTGCGGGGGGGGGGGGTCGCACGTGCACCCAGTGCACCCCCAGCCTAGCCGCTTGAACACAAATTAAAGAAAGAAAAAGAAATTAGACAGAGAGAAAGCAGAAAGCAGGAAAGTTAGAACGAAGGAAAGAATAAAGAAGAAAAAATTCAAGTGAAACAACTGCCTTATCTTTTAAACAACGGATATCTAGTGAACAAGTCAGACCTGTATAAGACTATATAAAACACTGAGACCTTTGACCTTGAACTCTGAAATCTTATCAGTTCATTAGTGACATATGCTACATACTTGACCAAGTTACATCGAAATCTGATGAGCCGGGTTTTTTTTTTTCTAGTTTTCGTGACGGTAGTAAAGTAAGCCCACATCACGACATTATAAGGCCTGTGCATTACCTTTGACCATACAGAACTACTCCTAGTCAGCTTCATTACTTGACCCATTACATTGAAACCCGGGATTGAAACCCGATGAACCCTCCTCATACGGCTCTTCGTTGCGGGGCCGGGGTACACATTTTTTGCCCGAATATCTGAATAAAATCTGACTAATGCCGAATATGACATATAAATTTGTTTGTTTGTCTTTGTGTGTGTGTGTGTGTGTGTGTGTTTTTTTATTTGTGCTGCGGGGGAAGGGGGCGGTGCGAGTCACAAAGCTCAATTCATATTGCGAAGAAGGAGAAGAAGAAGTGATTTAATTAGGCCTACTGTGAAATGACTGAATAGCCAACAAACATAAACTTATTCCAGGTGAGAAAAATTTATATTTTCACCTTCAAAAAGTACGATATTTGTCCCTTATACTGTTGGTGACAGATAAATTTGTAATTTAATTGACTCTTAATTTTTCTAATTATACGACTGTTATGTGATCTTATAATGATTTTTCGGATTGGGGGGGCGGGAGGAGGGCAAAAAGTGAAAAATTGTCAAAAAAATTCCGGGCGCGCACGAAAATAATGTGTATGTTTAATATTGTTTTTTGCTATAAGTTTAATGCTTTACGGTGCTTATCTTTGCATTACATGTAATTAATTTTTCTAGTTGTCAATTTTTTATTTATTTTTTTTCGAGGGGGGGGGGGGGGGGGGGGGCAAATCGAGGTTGTAGGCCGCCACCTAACATGCCTAAATTTGTCAGGAAATGTTTTTTTTCGGCAGTAGTTAATTCAGAAGTTTAAGGTCTTTTGACATTTTCGGGAGGCGAGCAACAATTTCAGTGTCCCGAGACGCTATTAGCGCGTAAATATCTGCGATGTTATCCTATTCATCGGGATGGGGGAGGTGGTATATTCATTACCCGCCCCCCCCCATGAAAGGATAACGTCAGCGGATTTACGCGCAGTGCCCACGCGGAATAGATCGTCACTGTTACGACGGTAACAAATGCACAAATGCACTCAATTTTATACTCAAATGTTTGATGTTAATGAAAGACCAATGTTACAAACTTATGTTTAGAATTGCAACGAAATTAAAGGGACTGCGTGAACAATTGGTGGGCAGGAACACTTTAGGTTCGACTGACCTTTCGATCGTTAGGCGGCTTGCTGTTAGGAAGGTGAGACCTGAGACTTTCGAAGAGTGCAAATCATCCCATCTG
>JZLH01S0113407.1:2263-21497 GCA_001188425.1 Eucidaris tribuloides | reverse complement strand
AGTATAGTATGTAGAGAGAAGCTTCCGGTCCAAGAGCCAGAGATACGTCCCCACAGACCTAGAAAGATAATCCATGCCCTTAGCATGATGAAGGCATGTTCTGTAAATTTGGGATCATGATTATCCCATTTGAAAATGCGAAATGATAAAAAACAATAGAATCCTTTAGTTGATGTTAAATAGTTAAGAGATTTTTTTTACTCGCGAGAAAGAAATTCAAATCAGGGTCCAACGGTCTCTATAATTCCACTAAAACTGAGTTTCTAGCTCCTTTATTTTGCTAAAGGTTGCCAGATGGCTTTTTCTTCTAAATGCCATTGTATTTACACAATGTTAATTTTTAGGCATGCAAAAGAGATCCCCTGCCTTTAACAAATTTCAGTGTGTAAAATCAACAAAGCTGACTTTAAAAAAATCTTTGTTCAGTCATTCTTAACCCATCGGAGACGATTTGATTTTACTATAATACGCACCTTCCATAGACCCCAACACGAGTTAACTCGTACTTAGTTTCCTACGGGTTAAAATACAAACAAAATACCAAACTGTTGGTGTGTGACCAGGGTACATGACATACCTCGGTTGATGCAGGGTAACAGGTGTGGTTGGATCATCATGCTGGACACTGGCTTCTCTCAACTGAAGATGAGAGAGAAATGACAAGAAAATGATATAAAAAGAGACTTTTATATAACTACAAACAATATGTCATCTAGCAATAAAATAACAGCAAAAAGCTAAATAATATCCTACATGTATACTGAAACTGATACTAGTATTTTGGGAATTATATTCATAACAGATCTTTAAACAGTTCAAAGTGTATTAATTGGATGGAATATATTCTTCACTATATGGATATCCTCTGTTCTTCCTAGTCAAAACTTTCTTTGGTTAGTAACGGAACCATGAAGGTGAGGGTTTATACTCTTGTATCACTACGTAAACACTGTCTCACACGACTTCACACATTACCCTCTGATCATGTCAACCCTGCAACATTATTGTGTGCCACCTCCACTCTCTGGGAAGTGTACCTATGCCGGATGCCTGTTAGGCATTCAGGAACTAATTCATTCATAAATGGCTTTCTCAGTCCTCTTAGGTACCAATTTACACTCCTACGTGGAGAAAGGTAATGCGGATGAAGAGTTTTACCCAAGGACACAAACAACCTCACCCACTTAGCCACAATGTTTGAATAGTAGGCACTATTCATTTTCTCCAGTGGACTTATGACACCATCTATGAGGGCAAAATAATCTTACCTGTTTTCTAAATTCCTCTCTTTCTTGACGTCTGTACACCAAAAGCCCCAGTAGACATAAAGCCTCACCTTGCAATAAAAGAAATACAGTTAACATTAGTGAATGACATACAGAAAGAGCAAATCTAACTTGAATGTTACAGAATTTGTACTGGTAACTGAAGGATAGCAATTACAGGGATTCAGGTCAAGTTCAGACCGGAGCAATTTATCTAATATGTTTTGAATCCGTAACTTGATTCGAGTTCAGAGTTCAGTGAAATTTGATGGGGTAAAGGCCTCATAAAATCATCTCAGAAATGTTTACATGTGACATGGCCTGCCTGCCATCAATCTGACATGTAGTAATACATGTATATAACAGTCCCCAGAATGTCCCCAGAGACCCTGCTCCATGGTTTACTATTTCTGGATGCCAGCTGGATTGCATGACTGGGATTTTTTCCAAAAACACTGCCCACATTCTCCTTTATAAGCATTGTGTTTGGTATTTTGATTTCCAGGCCAAGCTATGATGGTCTTTGCCTTTTCAGCTTTTAGTATAGATCAGCTCAGTTCAGGGAAAAGGTCACAACTCCATTATCTCTGGACTCTAAATCAGATCGGCTTCCAACACTACTCTATAATTTTGTATAATTGAGAGCTACTGATAAGTGATATGCTTCTATTTAATACAAATATATGCCTGCCTACACATGTTTGCTTTTTAAAGAAGTTAAAGAACTCCAATTTGGAAAGATGTTGATGTACTTATCTTGCATTTCATACCCAAGGCACTTTGTCCTTTATACATTTTACACAATTAAACACTCCTCAGGAGTACCATTCATGATAATCTTTAGTTTTACATGTACCTGTGAACATGATGATGGTCTGAAACCATGGGTGATCAAACTCATGTGGCGTGGCTGTGACATTCGTTCCATTTGGTCCATGGGGTATGGCAACACCTTTCACTCTGAAATGAAATATGGGGGAAAATTTAAACAGTTAAATGAGTTAATCTAAGCAAACCACAGAACGAGTTTCTTGTTGTTTGAATATTGGGTATATGGGGATGTGCCGCTGGGAAGGGTCTTTTTCAAGAAAAATCCTTGCACATGGGTCCCCTTTTCATCAAAAATATTCTTGGACATGGGTCCCATTTTTCAAATGTTCAAATTTTTGGTGCACCTTAATTGCGCGCGCAAACACTCACAAGTTTCCAATTTTCGGAGCACAAAATAATCCGACATATCCGAGTAACCCCCCCCCCCTCCCCCCCAGGCGGGCATACGGTACATCATGGAAAACGTACTTCAGACTTTGTAAGGTAAATTCACACATGGGGATAGCTCCATACTTTTGTGTACAAAGTAATGGATGGCCTAGCTTATGCAGGTTTGGCACAGAAAATTGCTCTGAAATTCAGCCTTTTACAATACTCTGCTGAAATATTGTTTTGATATGGCTAGTCTATAATTAGTCCGTAGGCTCCGGCCTCTGTCGAGTTCGGTCGTTTTTCAGAGGTTTTAACGGACGATTTGGACGGATATTTTACATTTACCCCTATTATCCTTCTCTCCACAGTCCGTACCTCGTGCAACCTAGCCTTTAGCGATGATAATCTCCGCGATGACCCCGATCATCTCGGGGGCACCGAACCGACAGCAAATGACCGATTTCGTACGATTTAATGCGTGCGCAAGTGAGAAATTACTTCCACTGGCGCAAGGTAGCTCACCTCAGTCATGCCAAATATGATTCCATCCTTATTTTATCGTCAAAATCATGAAAAACGCAAAAATCTTGCCAAAAAATGTTCCTCGAGCCGCACAGTTGGTGCGTTCGCTGGTGCCGAAGCTAGCTGTAGTCACACCGCGGTGTGTGCGTGTACGGCTGTAGCTTTGGCACCAGCGAACGCTTCAACTGTGCGGCTCGAGCATGTCGAGGAACATTTTTTGGCAAG
Organism: Eucidaris tribuloides; assembly: GCA_001188425.1. NCBI lineage: Eukaryota > Metazoa > Echinodermata > Echinoidea > Cidaroida > Cidaridae > Eucidaris > Eucidaris tribuloides. The sequence goes on along the minus strand of JZLH01S0113407.1, from coordinate 18,282 downwards.
ATTTTTGCGTTTTTCATGATTTCGACGATAAAATAAGGATGGAATCATGTTTGGCATGACTGAGGTGAGCTACCTTGCGCCAGTGGAAGTAATTTCTCACTTGCGCAAGCATTAAATTGTACGAAATCGGTCATTTTCCGTCAGTTCGGCGTCCCCAAGATTTGGGGTCATCGCGGAGATTATCATCGCTAAAGGCTAGGTTGCACGAGGTACGGACTGTGGAGAGAAGGATAATTAATAGGGGTAAATGTAAAATATCCGTCCAAATCGTCCGTTAAAACCTCTGAAAAACGACCGAACTCGACACAGGCCGGAGCCTACGGACTAGTCTATAATCTGTTAAACATTATCAAAATTAAGGACTCAACATTTCAGAAGTCTGTTTTAATTTTTCTAAACATGATGTGGGTCCAGCATTTAAATTTTGCAAATGCAATTTTGTAAAGTTGCTCTTGCATTCAATTCACACAGTGCAAACTTTGTTCTTTTTTTCCAGTAGAGGGCGTATGTGGTCCATATAGTTTTGCATAGGACCACATACTTCAGTAGGTGTGATACAAAGTAGCTAGGTGTGGGTAAATTGTGGTTGTCACATCAATTTGCATCATTTGAGTTCCAACATGTACGTTAATTAGATTCTACATTTAGGGTGGTCGTGAACACTACGGAAAACATGGTTAAAACTTTGTTACAATTAACAAAATTGATATCAATTTGTCTGTAGTACAATAAAATAACGAATCATAAAGTTTGAAGTGATTTGGACATACCAAAGCGAAATTATAAAGCTGTTTTGGACGTCATTTTTCTGCCCAAGCGCCGATGTTTTCAACACGCACACAACATCGTAAATTTACGATTTTGCGATCATCACTGATCTATACACACGGCACTCACGCATGCGCATGCCGTTTTTCGTAGTGTGCATCGCAGACCACTGATGTAATCAGTTTGCAACAAGTGATTGTTTAAATTGTACATCTCATGAATGAATAAATGAGATGAATAGTGAAGGCTTTCTTATCCCTGACAACTCAAACTATATTCTTTTAAGACGTATTCAAAAGTATCTCTGTTAATCAAATCATCTAAAACTGTCTAATTAAACAATTTCCATTGTACATTCCTAGTCCGAAATCTCCGACGTGAGTCGCGCACGCGGATGAGAATTTTGCTTCAGTCCCATTCATAGATAATTCATGTTTGTTAAGTAATATACAAAAACTAGTACGCCAGCAGAGCTTTGAACAAGACTACCGGTCTGAATGGTAAATGTCACCAGACCTTATTTGGATATAACAAGCAACAGGGGGGCGTGGCCAAACAGAAAATCGCAATGCCATGTGGGAAGGTTAATTCCAATCGATCCAAAATTGTTATCTCATTCAATGTAGTTTTTTTTCTCTATTTTTTGATACCCCGCCACAAAATGATTGCCTTTTTTTTCAAGGGTCTTACATATATTTTAGCAGTATAAAATCGGTACAATTTTATTTTTTATAGTGTATACACCATCTTAAAGATCACACACTCAGCTTTCATTTGGTATACACTGGCCAAGGAATTTCATTCACGGCAACCCACTCGGAACGTAAACAAAGAGGTCAATATACACGATAACAGAAGTCGGCACTGGCTGTGTGGGCGTTGCACTGGCCACGAGCAGACTCGAACGACCACCCTACTACATTAACCCCCGCCCACGCAAGGCAGACACTCATCCACGCCAACGCAGAAAAAATGAGCCCTTATTTCTCCTAACATTGCCCTGTTTTGGAATAAAAATGGAACTAAAATCATTTAGGTATAGTAAGAACATAAAATATTGAAAGAATTACTTACCCCTATCTCCAAACCCCGAATTTTCGGGGTTTTTTCTTCAGCGTCCCTCGTTGCCTTGGTGAAGGTTGTTCAAAAATTTTACCTCGATGCTGCACCCGATCATCGATGTTCATTGGTACACATACGGCGTAGCCACAATATTTGACTGGGGGATCAGCGAATGAAAACTGCCAGCAAGGCCTCTTTCAATCGTGTCTGACTTCTATTTTCTTCGAAATCACACATTTTTTATGATAAAAATCATTTGTAACATAATTGATGTGAAAATATTAATTTACATCGAAATATAATTTTTTTATGTATAATTAGTCTTTTACTAATGAAAATACAATATAAAATAAAATGTTTTGACACTATGAATCTGTGCTATCAATTGTGTAGTCTTTGTTTCAGACTCAAATAGTCTGGGTTGTGAAGTGTTTCATATTGTCCCCATTGCATTAAGCAGTGCTGTAATTTGTCCTACATTGGATAGTTACTACCTGGCTAAAAGACTACTTGTCTGCAGGTTGTTATTGACTTGGCGCATCGGTGTGTAGAGGTACTGGGGAAGAAAGGAAGGACAAAATTTACGCCGCAAAAAGAAGAGGCCAAGAAAGTTGAACAATTTAGTGCTAAACAAGGTGAATAATTAACAGGTAAGTAATACTAATGTGGTAAAGAAATTTTGCAAAGAAAAGAAAATGCGTGAGCATAATTTCACCCTACTTCCACGTATGACACAGTTTTACGTGGGTAACATATTTGTTACCCACGATATACGGGGATGCCCCCGCCCCTTTCAAAAATCTTGGTTGTTGTTACATAATGATATACATCTACGATCTCCCTCCAACTCCAAGCAGTTCCCTGTTGTCTTGTGTTGACGGCGCGGCGCTAAGTTATCAGGTTTATAAAGTAACCATGAATCATCCACCCCGCATCAACCACTGGACACAGACACGACAGACGACAGACTATGCTATGCGACCTGCACACAAGTACACCATGCACCAGCACTCGACAGCGTACAGAAAGCAGCCGACAACAACGCTGGCTTTCTTTTGAACTAGCATGACTAGCAGAAAAAACAATCGAATAATACTTACACACAGTCATTTTGGGCTTTTTTACTCAATGTATTGATGCTCCCAGTCACTAGCATACCCACAGCCAGCAAAATCTGATGATAAGACAGCCCCATCCTTATCTATTTTCGATTGTGAACAGGGACTTTGAAGTTTGAACTCGTAATTTTTTGCTCACACACGCTATCATTGTTGTATTGTATGTAGAAGTCACCTGATCAAGGATGGTCACATGTTCACAGGAAATCATAAATATGGAACGCTACATCGAAAACGATCGGTTGAAAGTTTGCAGCCTGTAGGCCCTACTATTTTTATTTAACAGGTTTCGGAAACAATATGCAACAATGTTGAGTCCAAAAATAAAATGATTTGAATCATTCTTACTTGTTTTATGTCATGGAGAAAATCTTCATGATAGTTTTTCTCACACTCTCAAGAAGTTGCAAAAACAAAGTTCAAAGTTCAAAGTTCAATTTATTTAACACTTTCCGTAAAAACAACACAAACATAGTAATCAAAATTCAAAATAATTACACAGAAAACAACAACAAACAAAATAGAGTTACACGTACTAAGACTATACATACAAATAAGGGAAGTGTAGGGACACAACAGAAAGGTTACTGGGACCTTATTTAAAGAAGTGCCCTAAATTTAAAAGCAATTATTCAAAATTCAAATCATAGCTTTAAATATGCTAAGTATACTCCCGACACACAGAGACACACACAAACCAGGGACCTCCCTGCACAAACACACACTCACTCACTCACACATGCACGCATACATAATACACACAAACATGCAGACAGATATACACACTCACATACACAGATACCCCCTCCCCCCTCCCCCTCCGCCCCTCCTACATGTGTGTAAACATTCATAAAACATACAGATATTGCATAAAATGAACCTGATAAAATTATTACGGTACGTATTTTTGGAGCAGGTATTGTTTAAATCTCCTTTTAAAAACATTCACACCATTACTATTTCTTATATCTTCAGGTATATCATTCCATTGCTTTGGACCTTTAAAAAATATATTATTTCTAGAAAGAGATGTTCTGATTTGAGGTAGGTGAAAGTTATTAGCACTTCGTGTCTCGTGAGTATGGACTATCATTGAGAGAGAAGTGTTTCAGCAGTGATGAGGGTAGTAAACCATTAAAACACTGATACATAAAAATTGCTATTTGATAGTCTGCCATATCATATGGCAAGAAAACAGTGGCAATGTATGTGCGTTAAAATCAGAATGTGTAATTATACGGATAGCTTTATTCTGCAATTTAAACAATCTTGACAGTAGCGTAGCCAGCTTTTTGCCGAGGGGGGGGGGGCAAGGCACCCGACTGTACCGACAAACTCCCGACGTACCGACATTTTCGTGTTGTGTAATGATAACAGTTTAATGATTTACGATGACAGTGAATATAATACACAGGGGCGGGTCTAGCATTTTAGTAAGGTTTGTTTTGAGTGAATGGTGATGTGAGAAAATTGAAAAATTGCCTATGTTTGCGCGCGAAGAGCGCCAAAAATTTTAGAATTGTCTATGTGTGCGCGCGAAGAGCGCCGAAAATTTTCAAAATGTGTATGTTTACACGCGAAGCGCGACGAAATTTGAAAACTGTATATGTTTGCGCGCTTTTGTATGAAAATTTGAAAATTGCGTATGTTTGATACTGTTTTTTAAACAAATTTTGCAATAGGCTCATTTTGGTTTTCCTGACATCTACTAACATAATAAGATCATACGAATTTAACTTCCTAACAGCCACCCCTCCGATGATACAAATATAAGATGCTTCTTCTACTAATAATGGTAATGATTGTATGCGCTTCAGACATTAATATATTTTCAAGTCAAAGAAAGTTGAATTTCTACAACCGTAACGAAGCCTTCTGACCTGTTCTGATATTATTGATATCAGCACTCAGCAGTACTCTAATTTAATAGGAACACACAAGTATAATCATGCAACAAGTTTTGTTATTCAACATTGCTTGGGAAGAACATTTGTGGCTTTTGTTTGGCTGGCGAACGAGGAACGGGCCGAAGGGCAAAATATTTCCATCCACTTTACATGGTGGAATTAGTGTGCCCGGTATCAAATAGCGTTCTATTCTCTTTTCAAGATGTTTTCTAAATGTACACGTTGCCTGAAATGTTGAATCTTTTAACTGTTTTAATGTTGTAGGCCTGTAAACATTTTGTCACTATATCATTATGCTCGGTCGGTTGGATTTGGAACGTTTTCGATTTAGCCTATACATATTTGACTCAAGTGACTGTATCAAGTGTCATCAATCTAGTACTCAAGACAAGACGGTTTGCCTGGTTACGAAAAGACTCCTGACATAAAGAAAATCACTTATGCAAGGCGAGCGGAGCGAGCGAGCTTGAAAAAAAAAAAGATTTTTACATTTAAAAAATGCAATTTCTTTCAATATTTCTGTTGTTTTTTTTTTTTTTTGTTTTTTAGATATTTCGTCGGTACAAAATTATTTTTTTTGTCGGTCCACGTGTACGCGACGGAGTCCTTCGTGTAACGACGAATTTCCGAAAAAGCAATTATTGGGGGGGGGGGGGGGGGAGGCAACTGCCCCTCTGCCCCCCCCCTTTGGCTCACGCTATATGAATCTTGACATGTTGTAATCACTATTGCACGACCAAACCAATATACAGTAATTTAAATGTGAATGAATCAATGTGTTGTACACCATCATTAATATTTTTGAATTAAAGATTTTTAATTTGTTTAAAACCCCAATACTTTTAGACAGTCTGTTACAGACGACACCAGCGTGTTCCTTCCAAGATAATTTATCATCAATGGTAATACCAAGGAACTTAACATATGATACACGTTGAATATTAGTATCTTTAACTTTGATGACAATTTCATCAAAATTAATATTTTTCTTAGTGAAAATCATAAAATTTGTTTTTTGGAGATTAAGAACTAATTTATTCATTGATAACCAATTCATAATCTTATTGAATTCAGAAACAAAATTTTGTTTTAAATATTGAATGTTTTTATGTGACATGAACACACTGGTGTCGTCTGCAAACAGTATTAATTTAAGGTGGTTGGATACGTGACATATATCATTCATGTATAATATAAACAGTAAAGGACCAAGGATTGAGCCTTGGGGCACTACACATCTAATATCCATGGATTGAGATTGATAATTTCCCAAGGTTATAAATTGTTTTCGGTCTTTTAGATAACTTTCAAACCATTTCCATAAGTTTCCTCGAATTCCATAACAATGGAGTTTTTGCAATAAAATAGAATGGCTCAAATCTAAGAACAGACCTATAAGTATTTCTTTGTTTTCAAAAACTTTAATAACTTCATATAAAAATTCAACCATAGCAGTTGATGTGGAGTGCCCCGATCTAAATCCATTATTGGTTTTCAGATAAAATATTGCACTTGGTCAAAAAGCTATACAAGCGATTATAAACACATCTTTCCAAGATTTTTGAAAATATAGGCAGTATTGATATAGGCCGATAATTATTTATTTCTTGTTTACAACCATTCTTATACACAGGTGTAACTTTAGAAATCTTGAGTTTGTCGGGAACAGTACCAGTGTTCAGCGATAAATTAAATATTGCACAAAGTGGATAACACAAGACATGAATAACTTTTGTGACCATAGCTACATCTATATCATCGAACCCTAGACTTTTACCATTTTTAAGTTTTAATACAATACTTATGATTTCATTTTCATTAATTGGTTTAAAGAATGCTGAAGAGGAATTATTTTCAACAAACATAGTAAAATCTGGAGAATCTGTACAACTGTTGGCAAGTTTTGGGCCAATGTTGATGAAATAATTATTAAGAGTCACATATTTCACGTTTATCAGTTATAGTCTGATTATTACACTTTATTGACTCAATTGAACAATGTTTTGACCTATTTCCTGTAATACCATTTATTATTTTCCACGTTTTATTACCAGTAGCAGACTGAAACTTTTTCTGAAAGTAAGTTTGCTTCACATGCTTAATTTTTTGGTTAAATCGGTTTCTAAAAGTTTTGTATAACGCAAAATTTTGTTCAGATTTTGTATTTAAATATCGCTTATATAATTCATATTTTTTCTTACACAACCTTTTCAATTCAGGAGTAAACCATGGTTTGTTGTGGTATTTTGATGTCTTTTTATTTTTACACATGGAAAGCATTTATTGTAAATATGTAAAAATTTATACAAAAATACATCATACATGTCATAAGCATGATTAACATCATTATCATCTATTGTCCAACAAGTGTTTGCAGTTTCAAATATAAATTTCTCGGTATTATGAGAACTAAAATTGCGTTTCAGCATAGGCATTGGCTGATCACATACAACATTTAATTGCAGATCTGAAATAGAATAAACTGGAAAATGATCACTTACGTCTGCCAATATAACGCCTGTAGATATTTGCGTAAGATCATTTGTAAAAATATTATCCAGAAGAGTACTTGAAGTATTTGTTACACGAGTTGGAAAATATATCAGTGGATAAATGGTATTAGTCATACATACGTCAAGAAATTGATCCACATTTTGGCAAGAATTGGCTTGAAGTAAATTAATGTTAAAATCTCCAGCAAGATAAATTAATTTGTTTTCTCTATTTATACTGTTTAAAACTCCATCCAAAGTTTCCAAAAATAGATCCACTGGCTGATCAGGAGGACGGTATATCACTCCAATAACAATATTTTTGTAATTTTGGTTTACAATTTCTATAAATATTGATTCAATAAAAGTTGTATTTACCTCTAAATCCACTCTCTGCTGAAAATGAAAATCATTTCTTAAGTATATACCCACACCTCCTCCTCTTCTTTGATCTCGTCCATTGGTTAAAAAAGAGTAATCAGGAATACAAAAACTGGGATCGTGATCCTGGAGCCAAGTCTCAGTAATAGCAATTGCAGAGAACTGGAATTTCAAAATATCTAACATTAATAACATATTGTCATACTGCGACAGTTTACATGAAGGCAAGAAAATCTCAGAGCATTATTTAATGATTGAATATTTTTGTCTATGAACATACTAAATTCTCCAGGTGTAAAGTATGAATATGATGGTTCATACGATTCTTCTTAATCACAAATAGGAGATAGTAGAGCTGATAAGTTTTGGAAATCTACATTTTTCAAGGATTGCACGTAAGTATTTCGATCAGGCATTATTATACAAACACACACCGACAGATACAATATATATATACAGTGTGTCTCAAAAAAATTGTGCAAGTGAAAACCGCCCTCTTTGGCAATACGAAAATACTCTTGTGACATGATGCTTACATCAACGTCAAAAGCATAGTCTTAGCTTTCAAATACTGTTAGTTTTGTTCAATTTGCGTGTCTTAATCTTGAGATATATTAATTTAAATAAAAAGGGTAAAATTGAAATTGTGCCACTTTTACTACAGTCCCTTGTAAAAGTGACACAATTATGATTCCACCCTATTGTTGTTTACAACATATCTCGAGATTAAAACAACCAAATTGAACAGAAAAAATGGCATTTGAAAGCTAAAACTTTGCCCTTGACGTTAATGTAAGCATCATTTCGCCAGAGTGTTTTCTAATTGCCGAAGAGGGCCCTTTTTACTGGCAGACTTTTTTGAGACATGTTGCAGCACGTCTCAAAAATTGTTCAAGTGAAAAGCGCCCTCTTTGACATTTAGAAAATACTGCTGTGACACATGTTTACGTCAACATCAACGGCAACGTCTTAGCTTTAAAATGTTGTTTGTTTTGTTCAATTTTCTTGTTTTGATCTCGAAATATCTTGTAAAGAACAAAACGGTAGAATCACAATTGAGTCACTCTTACGGGAAGAAGGCCTGATGCTATTGTTGACTGTAGTAAAAGTGGCACATTTGTGATTTACTGTTTCGTGTAAACTGAAATAATCCAGGATTAAAACAGCAATGAACAGAATAAACGACTTGAAAGTAAGATTTGCGGTTGAGGTGATGTAAACATTACGTCACAAAAAATGTTTTTCTCATTACCAAAGAGGGCGTTTTGACTTACACAATTATTTTTGAGACACACTGTATATATACACTTAATATATACTAAATATACTAACAAAGTAGTAAAAAAAATAGAAATTACAAATGTTTAAGGTTACATATAAGCAAACACAAAATGGCGAAAAAAAAAGATAGCAATAAAAAGGGAGGAAAATTGCGAGGTCCTTACACAATGTGTCTTCCCCTGAGTCAGGTTATAAAAAAGTTTCAAGTTGTGATACATTTCAAGACAAGATGTTCGTTGATTATAATGAAGACAATGTACCTGCACTGGTTATGGCTCTGGTGACAGTTCTGTTATTACTTGATTTCACAGACGCGATCGAGCACACGGCCATCAATTGTCGATGCTGAGAGCACTTTAGGGTGTTCTTAGGTTGTATTGAGCAAATGTAAGTTTTCTTTTGTCAAGTCCTCGTGGATACTGAGTTTGGTTCCTTTTAACTTTTTGCGATTTGATATGACAAGACGACGTTTTCTGTAGCTGGTGAATTTCGCTATTATGGATCTGGGTCTGTGTGAATGGTTGGAGTTGCGATCATCAGATGAGGATGGAGGTCCCACTCTGTGTGACCGCTCGATGTCCGCAATGGCGACGTCGATACCAAGCTTATCTTTACATAGGGAAAGGATGATATCATCGGTATTTTCGGTCTTTTGTTCTGGAACTCCCCTGATGCGTCTCGTGTATTGCTCCTCGGTTAGCTTTGAGGTTTATCTCATCAAGGCTAGACTCATAGGTCTAATAAAAAAAGAAAAGACAGAGAGAAAGAAGGAAAGTAGCCCGGGGGCCACTATCATTACAAGGTGTACATCATGCGCGTGTGAAAAAAACGCTTAAAAAGGGTTGTTTTCCACGATCGAGCGATGTACGCACGAACAGTGAAAAGGGTATCAAAATCGCCAGAATCAAGAAAAAAGGGCATACTTTTCATACTTGAATACTTGTTTAGGGTACTTGAATACTTGAATACTTGTTTAGAGATCGACAGATAATTACTTGTTTAGGGTCCACTTTGAAAGTCCATACACGCGCATGGTTTACACCTTGTAGGCCTAATCAGGGGCGTAGCTATACGGGGGGGCGGGGGGGGGGGGCTAGGTTAGGGTTAGGGTTATGAAAATTATGAAGGAAGCCCAAAAAGGGGGGTGGTGTGCAAAGCAACTTTTTTGGCGGGTGACTCATGACGTGACCGGCAAAATTGTTGACTTGTGATTTGGAGAAAAAAAATTGTTCCCCCGGCTCCTCCCCCCTCCCCCGCCCCCGCTGAGCGAGTTTTCGGCGACTGGCGTGATCGGAAAAAATATAGTGCCCCAGTGTCCCCCTGCTGAAAAAAAAATCCTATCTACGTCACTGCTTGTAATGAAAAGAAGGGAAAGAAAGAACGAAGGAAAGAGAGAAAGAAAGAAAGAAAGAAGAAAGACGGACAGAAAGAAAAACTTGACCCAAGTTGCATTGAAATCTGATAAGTCCGTTTTTTTTTTTAGTTTTCGTGACGGTAGCAAGCCCACATCAGACATTATAAGGCCTGTGGCATTACCTTGACCATTCAAGACCTATACTCCTAGTCAGCTAAATTGCCTCATACTACAAACTTGACCCACATTACGTTGAAACTTAAGGAGATTCTTAAGGAGAATCAAGCTGGAACAGGCCAGCAGTTTAATTTTATCGGGGCACGATAGATTTAATCCCCACAGAAGGCTACACTACAAATTTGTCTGTTACAAGGCACACTGATGGACATTATTCTAAAAAGGGTCAACATTATTTTGACTACAAAATTTTCACGGTAGAATCCTTGCATAGTTTACTTGATTCTAGAATAGTTTTTACCCCAATCATGTCATTTACAATAATTGGGGGAGGGTCTGGGAAGGGGTCCCCCCCCCCCAGGGTGAGAAAATTTTGCATTTTCACCTTTAAAATAGTACAATATTTGTCCCTTATGCCCTCATGATCAGAATCATGGAATATTTTGTTGATACTTAAGTTCTTTCTCCTATATCGTCCAAAATTTTCAAGACAAGTGTTTATTTCACGAAAACGCAGTATGTGAAGCAATTTTTGGATTTCATGAGATGAGTCTAAAGTAAAAACCAAATACGTATGAGCGCAATAACATATTTTCTTAAAGTCCACAAAATATCATGAAAAAGTATTAAATTAAAGTAATTAAAAAAACACATATAAACTCATGAAGTTTGGTTCAAATGTCACTTATCATTAAATTAACATCAGAATTGTCTGTTACAAGTCTAATAACGCGTATAACCACCACGTGACTCAACCACGGCCGCCACAACTCTGAATAACGCCATTTATATACACAGGTTTTAGCGTCGAGACGGACGCTACAAAATGCTCACCATTCCTGAAATACTTTCACCTGGGGTGCATTGGCAAATATTTATCCCAGTTGGATGTACCGTTCACGGCAAAATGGCAACTTCTAAAAAATTCTCTGAAATATTCCATATGAGCATGAGTGTATAGTGAAAGATGAATTTGTATTTCACTGACTCTTAATTTTGCTAATTAGATGACCCTTATGATCTAAAAGAAAACACGGGGAGAGCGTGTAAAGATTGAGATTGGGATAGGTAGCAGAACGTGAGGAGGCCCCTCTCACTAAGAAACCGCAGTATTTGAATGTGATTTAAAGATATGCATTATTGCTTACGAATTTGATAAATTACCGAATAGACATAAGCATAAACATCATGGGGAGGGGGACTCTGAGAAAATTTGCATTTTCTCTTTCAAAAAGATACAGTTTTTGCCCCTTTTAGTGACAAATGAATCTGTATTTCATTGACTCGCAATTCGTAATTTTTGCTAATAAGAAGAATTCGAATACAGTGCGCAGGGCCAGTCGCTCACCCAAGGGGGGGGGGACATATCGTTTTGACCCCTAATAATTTTGACAACTTTAAAAATTATAAAGAGTAATGCCAAATTATGTTTTAAGATATCTGTGAAAGGCACTTCAAAACTATAAAATGTTACAATGAATATACCACTGAACATCTTATAACTTTCAATTTTCCAAACTTTTAGAATACAATTTTGCGAAAATTTTAACATTTTTGCACCCCCCCCCCCCATTCAAAAGATGGATCTACGCCTCTGGAAATAGGATATCTTTGTGTGAAGTGTTTGCCTTGCCCTTCAGTTTCCAGAAATTGTTATCACAATCGGGCAGGAGTTGTTGGAGAAATTTTGTGCATATTTAAAAGTTAGTGACATGATTAGGAACACTTGAAAATGCCTCAAGAACCAAATGAGTTGAAATATATACGAACTATACACTAGCAAGAGTGGAGCTCCCACCTGGGAGGATTTGTATGTAATATGTTTACTTAAGGATAATCAAACATAAACATAAGAGTATCTTAATTTCATCCGGGGACAATAAAAATAAGCCCCATAGAGAGCCACACATGCAGGAGGTTTCCGTGCTACGAGTAATATTGACATTGTTTATTTTAGAATGAGTCAACGTTTGACTAAAAAATTTTCACAGGAGAATCCTTGCATAGTTTACTTGATTCTAGAGTAGTTTCAGCCCAAGTTGAGGACTACCCACAATCATGTCATTTTTTGCGTATGGGGCAGAACTCGGTAAAAATTGGGCAAAAGCTGCTAATGGGTCAGGAAGTTGAAGAAAATTTGGGCTGAAGAAGTTGCTAATCGGGCAGGACGCCAGGAGCTTGAGAAAATAAATTCGAGCAGGGTCTCCGGCTGCAGTTGGAGAAAATGACTTGTGTGCATGCGGCTGCTTGGAGCAGGACTAGACTTTGAGGGTAATTCGGGCAGCTTCTACCAAACTGCAAAAATAAGATAGCAGTTAGCTATTTCACAAACGAAGGTTTTGTTAAGTCATACAGTGAATTTTGATTTGAAATTTGCAATTTCTCTTTTTCACAAACTTGTCCAATTTGTTTTTACTGATTTTTGTGCCGTTTTGCCCGAATTTTCCTATCGCTTTTGCCCGAATTTGAGTTCATTTTTTTAGGGGGGGGGGGAACGGCACAATCCCCTCGCCCCCGTCTTATATGGCCAGCCTTGAGTTTTCGCGGAAATGAACCAAAATCCAGGGGTGGCACCCGGGGAGGGATGAGGGCGGAGGGGCAGAGGTTGCGGCCGCCCCCTAAAATGCCTAAATTTGTCAAAATTCAGATTTTTCGCAGTGTAATTCATGAAGTTTAAGTCTTTTTGACATTTTTCGGGAGCGGGAGCACAATTTCCTTGTTTATCCGGGCCCATTGGCGTAAATCGTATGTCATCCTATTCATCGGGGGGGGGAGACTCTCGTCTATTATCATCACCGATCCCTCCCCTCCATGAATAGAGACGTCAATTACACAGTGACCGGCGGCATAAAATAGTCACGTACCACGTAACAAATAGCCACACACTAAGAAAAAAATAGGTCAAATTTGCACCTAAGGGGCAGACAAGTCGATCACGGGAGCACCTTTAAAATGTAACTTACACTTCGAAAGGTGCAAGTTTGCACCTTGCTGAAAGTGCAAAAGTTGCACTGAAGGGCAAGTTGCACTATAGAAATAAAAAGTATAAATATTTAAAAACCGTCAACTATGAACTACGGGCTCGAACTGCGACTCCGCACGTGAGCAGATCGCTTTACCGAACTGGCCAACCGCGGCCGGAGGTGTTGTTCACATTATTTTTCATCCTTTAAGGTGCAAAAACTGGGACTTAATTAGCCGTCGTAAAGTATATCAAATTACATACAACCTTCAAAAGTTGTCTTGACAACCGGGAACTTATCTGAGCTTGTCCATCATAGAAAATGGTGAATGATGCAAGTTGCAATTTTCATATTAAATTTATTCATAGAAACGGGGAAAAATAGCTCATGACCAGGTTTGGAAGAAAGACATCATAAAATTGAATACTCTATGAAAGTGGTCTTTTGGAGCACAAATTCACGACTAATAAGGTGCGAATTGCAATCCAGAAGGTGCAAAATTGCACCAAAAGGACAAATTGCGCGGGAAGTGTAACTTGCACCTGAAAGTGCATCTTGCACTAAAAGGGGGCCAACATTTGCAGCCTAAGGTCTAACTTGCAAACATGATGGGTGGGGCGGAGCTCAGCCATGAAGGTCGATTTCTCGAAACCACTGCAGAAACCTGCGCTCTGCACCTATTTCCCAAAGTTGCAGCCTTTTTACGCACCCTTTAGCTTTAAGTGTGACAAATCACCTCAAATTATACACAAAAATGTTTGAAACTGATGTAAGAAGACAAGTTACAAACTAGGTTAAAATTGAACGAAAATCGGAAGGGCGTGACAGTGGCGTAGCTAGGATTTCAGAGTGGTGACGGGGGTGCGGCTGAAATATTGTAGATAGGTCACTGCTAATCCTAGGGTTGTTTTCCAGGTCATGTAGTTCAGCGGCGAAACTGCATCGGGGGGGGGGGGGAAGGAACAACAATTTTCTCAAATCGATCCAATTTTCACGGTCAATATTTCGTGCGGGCACGGGGGGGGGGGGGGCACAGCCAGAAATTTGTGGGGACGTGACCCAGGCCCCCCCCCGTAGTACATCCCGAGAAGGCATGAATAAATTGGCGGAACAGTATACTAATAAGGGCTGACTGACGCTCTCGATCGTTAGGGTTGATTTGCTGTTGAAAGGTAGACCGTGAACTTTTTCGAATTAGTGAACATCCTATCTGATCGGAATCAAATTTATTTGAAAAGTACAGTTTGGTCCAGGAGCTGAGGAGAATAAACGTTTAACTCAACGTGGACTACGGATGGGAGGGAGGCACTGGTTATGACAGTGAATACCATGACTTACATACCCCAGATGATCAGGTTTACATTATCAGAGATTGGAGATATTAGCTACAAAATCGCACCCTAGGGATTACATGTAAAAAAAAAAACAACAACTCGCTCGGGATCTAATGGAATACTACTACTTGTATATTTTTGCAAGTTATGGGTGCAATCCACAACAAAAACTTTATGCTTGTTGGAAACTCCATACGCGCAGAATATCACATGTAGAACACGCAGGCCCTCCCCCCACCTTCCACCGGTGAGCTCACGAACCCGCGATCCCTTTTGCAAGCTTGTGTAGCGCTAATGCCCCGTCCACCCCACCGCCACCGGCGAAGCCACGAACTGCGATCCTGTTAATGTAGGCTACCAGTGCCCTCTACCATCCCCAGTCCACGCGGTGAAGCTACAACGAACGTCGATCCCTTGTGTAGATGTCGCCGACATGCCCCTCTACACACTCACTCACCCGTGAAGCTCACAGAAACGCGATCCTTGTCACCTTTGTTAGGCCTACCAGTGCCCCCCCCCCTAATCCCACCCACTTCCACCCGGCGATAGCTACGAATCACGTCGATCCGGTGCGCATGTCAGGCCTACATGCCCCTACCACCCACCTTCCACGTGGTGAAAGCCACGAACCGTCGACCTTGTGTACATAGGCCCTACATGCCTCCTCACCATCCCCAGCTTCCACCTCGGTGAAGCTCGTCTCAGCAATCGTCGATACCTTTGTAACATGTAGGCCGCTAGAACAGTCCCTACCACACCCCCACTCCCCCGGTGAAGCTCACAGAAATCGTCCGATCCCTTGATCACAGTAGGCACTACTGAGTGCCCCCCCACCCCCACCCACAGCCACTTCCAACCGGTGACCACGACCGTCGATCCTTGTGCACAAAATGGTGCGGGCATAGGGCCAACTAATCAAATTTTACACGAAACGAATCCATATTGTCCGCATATAATCCCACTCGCGTAGCGTGTTTTTGTCTGCGTCCACAATATTTGGGCATAGTCGTGTTAACTTCATGGCAGAAACTTAATGAATGCCTGCCTGAATTTCAGACTAGTCATTAAGGATGTTCATATATAGAGCCCGATCGAGCCTGAAGGCCTCGAAACGTAGGAGCGGCGTTTGAGAGCTCAGCGTGCAAAAAATCGGTTCGTCGTCAAAATAGTTTGTAACTCAAG
>JZLH01S0113385.1:23507-34839 GCA_001188425.1 Eucidaris tribuloides | reverse complement strand
AAATTTAATGTCATATTTAATCAAGTGCGGTACATAACACACATTTTCGGTACGAATTAGTGTTGTCGACATATTTGTACACCCAAATGTGAAATGTCGATATAGTGACATTGTGCGCATGCCGCAACGTACTCACATTGTCTTTATGTCAACATAAAGAAATAAATCATGAAACTGAAAGTAAAACTACGCATATTTCATGTTAAAGGCATCGTATGACAATGTTTCCATTTATACAAAAATGTGAGCTACATGATTCACCATGCTACTAGTGTCTTTAGTAAGGTCTCAAAATGAAGCCCTGAAAAAAGATACAGTTCAAAATGATCATTAAGTACTTAAAAATTGAAAAATCACTGAGAGACCGTACCAGTTTCCCCCATGACTGCTGTGTTGCAGGATTCATATTCCAATTTTTATCTGCACACATTTTACAAGTTACAGCATAACTGTCTGAAGTTATGTGTTCTATGGTGTTTATTTGTCAAGTCATTTACTGTCAAATATGTCAGATAGCAAAGTTTGACAAAAACGGGTCTTCCACGATGTTATAAGTGTCTTAAACGAGTTATAGTGTCAAATCTTACCGAAGATTAAAGGTAAATGACATGATTGGGGGTAGTCCTCAACTTGGCCTGAATCTACTCTAGAATCAAGTAAACAATGCAAGGATTCTGTTGTGAAAATCTTGTAGCCAAACGTTGACTCAATCTAAAATACCTTATGTCAATATCCGTCGTGGCAGGCAAACCTGCTGTGTGGCTCTCTATGGGTCCTATTTTTATCGTGCCCTGATAGAATTAAAATACATGCTTGATTCTCCTTGAGTAATTCAATTTAAGACAAATCCTTCCAGCTGGGAGATCTACTCCATTGGTGTATAGTTGGTAAATATTTCATCTCATTTGGTTCTTGAGGCATTTTCAAGTGTTCCCAATCATGTCACCAACCTTTAATTGATACAGATTGCGTCGTATGTGCTGATTATTTAGCGTGGCAGTAAAATAAAGGTAAATTTATAAATGAGAAAAGTATTACGTTGACAATGGCCAGCTGATTTTAATCTGAAGTTTTGTCCAACATGTCGAAACAGAATCTGTCTCGACAACGGCATTGGGCAGAGGCGAAAGATGCGGCTAGTCTCAGGATTAGTGTTCGCTCGGCTTACATATTTTTAATATTTTTAATATTTCAATTCTTTAAAAAAAATAGGTTGTAGGCTGAACAATAGGTTATTATACAACACAACACAGATGCAAGTTTAATAGTTTACTATGTTAACAAATTGCTCTGTGCAGTGTGCATAGCGAATTAGAATGGAGATGTTTTCGTTCACACTTTCTATATGTCAGCAACTTCTGCGAATATGGCCTCAAAGTGCGTTATAAAATTAGTTTTGATCACATCGGAACATTATGGAAACCTCAATTTAAAAAGGTCAAACTTTGCTTTTTAACATGCATGATAATGCTTGAATGGACAAATAAACACCCTGGAACACAAAACTGTAGCAGTCATGTTGTCATTGGCTTACTGTGAGCGGATAAAATCGGCACATGAATTACTGTCAGCAGTCGAAAATTTAAGAACACAGCAGTTTATGGGGGAAAACTGCAATGGTTGCTCAATAATTTTCACTTTTTTAAAGCACTTCCTGATTATTTTCAGGGCTTAAATCTTATACCTTATCAGAGCAGGGGGATTTAAACTCCTGGATAGCTTACAAGAAAAAAAAACACATTGATATGCCCCAGCTTGTCTGATAATGATTTCTTTAACCATGGGTACCATGTTGTAGATTTAGGTCTACTAGACATATTCTCAGATTTAATTATGTGCAACATTTTGCCTTCGAGAAACATCAACATCAAAGTGAGAACCGGGTTAATTGTCTTTTATATTTGGTCGACACTCCCCGACAGATTTTAACAATGTTTCCGGTCTAAAAAGTTTGATTTGACCTTGGGGGAGTTGTCCTCCGGGGGAATTTTCCTCGGGGAGCCGTCCTTCATGGGAGATGTCCCCCGGGGGAGTTTCTTCGGGGGAGTTGTCTCCGGAGAGCCGTCCTTCAGGGGAGATGTCCCCTGGCGAAGCTGTCCTCCGGGGCAGTTGTCTTCGGGGAGTTGTCTTCGGGGGAGTCGTCCTCCAGGGGAGATGTCCCCGGGGGAGTTGTCCTCCGGTAGAATTGTCCTCCGGGGGAGTTGTCCGCGGGGGAGCCGTCCTCCAGGAGAGATGTCCACGGGGAAGCTGTCCTCAGGCGCGGTTCTAGGGGGGCCAAAAAAATTGCTCAAGCCCCCTCCCCATCAACATCCCCCTTTGGCATAAACAATGCTGACCTCCGATATGGAGTGAATTTTGTTTCGTCCCCCCCCCCCGCCCGCTGAGTGACTTTTCGGCGGCTGGGATGACCGAGGAAAATTTCTAGACCTCGGATTTAATTGGCCGCGAATGAAGCCCCCAGTAGCCCCCTAAAATAGAACCGAGCCTGGCTGTCCTCCGGGGGAGTTGTCCGCGGGGGAGCCGTCCTCCAGGGGAGATGTCCCCGGGGGATTTGTCCTTCGGGGGAGTTGTCCTCCGAGGGATATTGACAGGTGGGAATATACGTAGCTCGTGTCAACTGAGATATGCAGACTGTATACGAATGGCCCAAGATAGGAAAACGTGGTGGACTGGTGGTCCATGGTATCCGACCTTCTCGGGGCAGATGGCAGTCATAATAGAAGAAGAAAAGCCCATCTCCGTGCTTCTAACAAACATGCATTTTCTATAGCTGACTCCAAACATTGAAATTATAATTCTTATCAACATCTGAAAAGCTAATTCTGTACGATCGTTTAAAGCCAGTTTCAACGATTTTTTGTTGTGGTTAATGATTTGTAGACATTATATTTGTATTTTTCCTTGCAAGTTAATGTGTGTTGTGATCCATGAAAAACTGTTTGAAAAAATACTATGTGCTATAGAAATATTCGTAATCTCCAACTTTCAGCCGAAATTATACCCAATTATACCCAATGTTTATGTAAATGAATGGAAAGGAAATTCAACAATTACCATTCATTTCAAATGTTATACTTCCAGTGAATTACACATATATCAGTATGCGGTAAGGTGAGTACAATCTCTCCCCCCCATGCACACACTTACACACACACACACACACACACACACACACACACACACACACACACACACACACACACACACACACACACACACACACACACACACACACACACACACACACACACACACACACACACACACACACACACACACACACACACACACATACACACAAACACATGCACACGCACATACACACACAAACACACACATACACACACACACACACACACACACACACACACACACACACACACACACACACACACACACACACACACACACACACACACACACATACACACCCCTGCACACACACACGCACACACTCACACACAATCACACACATAAAGAAAAGATATAACATGCACAAAATTACAATTAACAAAATTGGGAAAAGTTTAGTTAGAATTGTATAATAATCCAAACATCTATAATACTCCTACAATTTCTACAATTTCTAATCAGTTTACCATTGTCCTCAAAATTATAAAAATGCCCTGAGTACGGTCACCAAGCCCCCTTTTCAGAATTTTACATGAGCTTTTTAAGTTTTCTCACCAAAAGCTGATGAAAGCATATTCCGTGCCGAGCTGTCACTTCGTGAAAACAAAATTTTCCTTCTCACGAAAAAAACGTGAAATGGCGTCACAACCCTAATGGAATTATGCATAATCACGACGTTCGACTTGGGGAGATTATATATCTTAGTTTTGTCAAAACGTATTTATTAATCGAAAAAAAAACATGTTTCTGATAAGGTTGAAAAATACAATCCTGAAAAATTGCAGTTTAAAACGATAATTATGTGCTTTTAAAAAGTGAAAAGTCATTGAGCGAACATTGCAATTTTCCCCCATGGACTATTGTGTTGTAAAATTTTCGTCAGGTGACAATAATTCATGTGACGATTTTTATCTGTACATATTTTTCGAGTCACAGCATAACTGTGTGAAATTTTTTGTTCTAGGGTGTTTATTTGTCCATTCAAACACTATTATGTCAGATAGCAAAGTTTGATTTTTTAAATGGGCCTTCCAAAATGTTATATACATGTAGTGTCTTTACACAAAAACTTCATAAGTTGTTGAAATCTTCTTGTTTGTTGTACCATGATTACGAGTGTCGGAAAAATGACTTTATGATAGGTATATTTCGTGCAATTCACTTGTTTTGTAGCCGTATCGTTGAGCATATGTACAGAAGCATAATACTATTGTGCGCATTTGATGAAAAACAATTCAGATTTGCGGTTCGTTGCAGAAGCAACGATGGTTCCTTTGTTTGATACATTTTGTCTCTCGGTATTTCGCCTATCACATTCGTGTCTATCAGAATGTACATTTGGCATGTTTGAGGTCACGTGAGAGGAAGTTTCAAGCGCTGGCACACTCAACACGTAGTTCCCCCCTCACTGCCCCTACCCTCAAATTCGGCACTTCCTATAAGTAATTACATGATTCATATTTTCAGTATCAGTGAGAATTGTATGTGTATGTATACAGGCATGCAGTATGCAGCATGCAGACGGTGTGTATGCAGTTCTGAACCGTGAGCTGCAGGCCTTCAAAATGGCCGGCAATCTACGATATATTCGAAAATTCCTCTTCCCGATCTCGTTTTGCCTTGTCGTGATTTTGTTTCTTCGAGATCGTCTGCTGTTTCAGAGCCGAGTTGAGGCAGCTTTGCGCCAACAAGACCCGAACGGCACGAGAACGGATCCAAGTTCGTCTTGCTACAAACACAGTTCCGATACTAACCACGCAGACAATGTCGCACGGATCAACCGCGGTGTAGAGTCCTGGGTTCGACGCGTCGATCCTCATAATTACAGTTACGTCATCAATCCCAGCAGGAAGTGCGAGAAACACAAATTTGAAAGTGAGGAATTACTCTTGGTGATTTTCGTCAACTCGGCTCCAGACCACTGTCTCAAACGGAATATAATCAGGAATACATTTGGTCGGCAAAGCGCCTGGCCTTTCTTTGTGAACCACAACCAGTCCATGAGGATTGTTTTCTTGCTAGGAGCTGTAAACGACGAGTATACGCAGTCTCGAATCTTCGATGAATCGACGATATACGGTGACATAGTTCAAGAAGATTTTACAGACGATTATCTTAACATGACCTTGAAAACCATCATGGGCTTGAAATGGACGAGCACATTTTGTCAGCGAGCTAAATTCGTGATGAAAATTGACGACGACGTTTTGATAAACACTCCGATCATCTCCGAAATTTTACGATCGGCTCCTTCGGAACGGTTCACGTTAGGGACCGTGAACAGGCACCCAATCGTTCGCAAGCCGAAAGGTCCTTGGGCCAAATTTTACACGCCCAGACACTTATGGCCCTATCAAATGTTCCCGCCTTATTTCACAGGAACAGCCTACATTCTGTCCATGGATATTGCTGGAAAAGTTTATAGGAAGGCTCTTGAAACGCCTCTATTTCCGTGGTCGGATGTGTTTGTGGGAATCTGTTGCCAAAAACTGAATATAATCTTAAAACATCAACCCGGATTTATATCGACTAAGTTGAGCAGCAATCTAGACCAGCCGTTGCCAAGTGGACCAAAAGAAATAGCTTCATACAGACAACTGTTTACGACTTTTCATATACCAGTTTTACATACAGTCCAACTTTGGCAAATATGGACTAACAAAACGATTGTTCATTGATAACACAAAGTAGTCCCTAAGAAATTATAGAAAATGTGATCGAACTGTTATCGATAACTTATGTAATGGTGATTTGTAGGAGAGTGTTCTTTAAATGGCAGTGGCATAATTGGAAGAAGTAAAAAAAAAATTGTCCCATGAACCAAATGAGTTGAAACATATACCAACATGTACACTTGCTAGAGTGTATATTCATGCTGGAAGGATTTGTCTTGAATTTGTTTACATGATGAGTTGTTGTCCTGTGTAATTTTAACACGAAGGTTTTTTTTTCTTGTTGTGTGTATTTGCTGCACAACCATGCTGTTTTGTTGCATTGTGGGAAACACTCGTGCCTGGAGCTCAATCGTTATGATTTGAGTCAAAAGAGGACACTGTTTCATTTTGTCTCGAAAGTGAATCTTTAAGATCTTGTCACAGCCAAAGCAGACGTTTGGTTGTCCTCTCCATCCCTCTCGAGAGGAAAGGGGCAAAATACAAAAAAAAAAAAATCGAATTAGAAAACTTCCTGTGACCTCCGACTTAACAAAAGATAAGAAACTTCCGAGGTAGCAATGTTACGTTCTCGGATATAGTTCTGTCCTAAACTTCTCAAAAAAGTAACGCAACTCAACTTTGAGGCGTTTGAGCGTCGATATTCCTGTTGGTATTACAACATATTACTTGATATTGATATAGATGAAAACCCTGTTTATTTTTTTTTCACAATGATGCTTCTTTAGCCACCATTATGGATTCGTGGAATGTGAAAAATATCTTAAAATAATAAGGGGCCACATGAAAAGTTGCAAAAATGCATTATTATCGTCACCCGTTCAGTATTCATTTGTATGGAGAGTGAATATTTTGTTTAATGATGATGTGGTTTTCATTAAAGTGTTATGTGTTGTTTGTTTGAAGGGAACCTTGAAAAGTTTTTTTTTCAGAATCCTATGAAACTCAAACACCAATGATAATTTCATAATTACCCACTGAAATCACATTTAATATTCAAATCAAAATGTGAAAACAACTCATAACACCTCATCAAAAACCACAACATCATTACAACACATTCCACTCTCCATACAAATGAATACTAAACTGGTGACGATAACGTTTCATTTTCCAGCTTTTCACTTTTGACTTGACCCTTTATTAAACTGTTTTACACATTTAGTGAATCCATAATCATAGGATATGAGCTATCATTGTGGACAAAAATGAATAACTTTAGCAACGATACAAATATCAAGTATTATAATATAATACCAAGAAAGATAGCCACCCTCAAATTTAAGTTGTGGAACTTTTTAAAGAAGTTTATATCTTCTTAGCATCTATTAAGGATACAACTTTGTCATGTGACGATGTTATCGTTTTATGTATCTTAACAAGATAACTGTGTTGCCAATTTGAAAGTTGCCAGGACGTAAAACAAAGAGTAAATTATTATTTCATCTGAACGTTGCCTCAATGTTAGTTTGGAACAAAATCTTTTGACAATATCAGACTTAAGAATACCGGACGTTTGTTTCAGTCAGGTGATTCTAAGAAAAAAATTAACTAAACGGTTTCAAAATACAACTGTGAGCCTGCGGCACTAAAAGGTCAGCTTCATACAAAACCATATTTAGCGAAAGAATACAAACGTATTGACAGAGATACCGAAATATATGATAAATGACAAGTTCAATTGTGCATGCTCACACGCACAGATGGCTGGAAAACCCCGGACAACAATAGACTTTTCATCGTAATAAGTCACGATTTGCACGTCAAAAAAAGTGAATTATGCTGGTGGTTCATATACCAATAATCATATTTCTACTTGAAAATCGCACTGAATGTGAATTCTAATTCTCAATGTACGAAAGTCAGGATCCTATAGTAATTCCCATGACTGTTTGCGTGGATTGATCATAGCATTATGAACCACGATAGATCACTCTACTCTAATGGTTGAGAAACATGAAAAATGGTTTTAAATACAGTTAAGAGATTCAAAGTTTCTAGTTCTAATTAAATCAAAACTTTCGAATACCACTTCCTTCCTAAACACACAAGAAATATGGATTAGGTCTATAATTTAATTTGTCTAAATTATCATATTTTTATAAAATCAATGCAGTTTGCTTTCGAATATTGATTTGAATAAAGGTTTAACTCAAAAGTCTGCAAGACATCCATGGACTAAATTGTGTTTAATTTCAGACGTTAGTACAAAATACAACAGACGATACAGTGCAGAGGCGTCGATGTTGGGGGCTGGGGAGCTCCCCCCCCCCGTCCATCGAAAATATTGGGGAGCAAACATATCGTCCCCCACCCACCTATTATGACAACTTGAAAGATTCATAAAAGGTAATGCAAGAATATATTTAGACAGCGATGCAAGGAACTTCAAGACCATTAAACTTCACTTAAATCAAACCAATAAACTTAGCATAAAAATACTATACTAAACATACACAATTTTCAATTTTGCGCCGCCCTTCGCGCGCAGAATGTTATATTTTTCTTAATTTTGCCCTCCCCATCGGAAAAATGGATCGATGCTGCACAGCGATAAACACAGTTTATAAATTGGGTGCGGTATAAACAAAGTCTAATCATACAGTACTTCCATTGTCTGACAGTAAACATTCTGTAATTTAGATATGTACGGGTGTATGCAAATTATGGTCTAGAATTTCTGGGGGGGGGGTTAAATTTATGTGATTAAAGAAGTTAAGTCAAGTTAAGGAGTTAAAATCTGAAAAAAATAGTATTGGGTTACATGCACGACATGGTGAAAATAAATTATTTGTTTATGGTAAAATATTTTACCCTATTGTATTGGTGAAAATAAATTATTTGTTTATGGTAAAATATTTTACCCTATTGTATTTTTTATAGGTAGACCTATATAATTTATGATTCTCATAAAATTGCACTGTCTTGTCGGAAATGCATTTTTTCATGTTTGGCATGATAATACCGTACTTTTAAAAGTGCTGTGAACAATTTACCGGATTGACCAAAACTGTACCCTGGCTTTTATAATTATGGAATTTATACTGTGCATTGAAAAAAGTGTACCTTATCAATTCTGTATTATAGTGCATTGTGTTTTCATAAGATGATCATCATAAGTCGTCCGTAGACGGAATGGAAGATGCAAAAGCAACATGGTTTGCCCAGAGCATTCTATCTAGCAATAACATTGCAGAAATTTATGTTTTGTTCCAAACCGATATCGTATGAGATAATGTATGGAAAAGTTAGTTTCTTCAATCTTTTTTGCGTAGACTCCCCCCCCCCCCCCGTTTATTAGTTTCCAAAAGATCAATTTCCAACTTGGTTGATCAATAGAGCTCATTCAGTGGCTTGCGAAGCGTAGACGTCTTTACTTTATGACAGAAAAAAATATGCGTGGTAACTTGACAGACATGGCCGTACGGGGGGGGGGGCAGTTTTTTTCGGGCAGGTTTTCGCCCGGATTTTAGATCTTGAAATAGTTTGATCAGTAAATGAGGGTACTGATCCCTCTGTTAGGCTTCCTCGTGTACACAACACAGGGGAGGTGTCATGACTCAGTGGATAAGACTCGGTTTCTCGACCTAGAGGTCCGAGGTTCGAATCTACGCCGGGTCATGGCGGTTGTGTCCTTGGGTAAGGCACTTTATCCCCATTACCTTGTCCCTCGGATAGGACGTAAAGCGGGAGGTCCCGTGTTGAGACAGGAACACCTCAGCACGTAAAAGAACCCACACACTTCATCGAAAAGATAAGGGTTATAACCCGGTGTTGTGGTTACATATCCATATGCAAAACTACCCGGGACTGGATGCCTGAGGGTAACAGTGATTACATGTTAGTTCGCTTTTCTAGTCCCTGTCATCCGAAATGATGACAAGTAATGATGATAATAATAATAATAATAATAATAAAAAATATGCAAGAAAAATATGCTTGCACGAGACAACAGTGTTTTGGAATAAAGAAATACTGTAACATTATTTCCTTTGTTTATTTTTATTAATCATGTAATTAATATTTATTTATCTATTTATTTAGTCACTCACTTCTTGATTAATAAATTTATTTATTTATTTATTTATTTATTTAATCATCCATTCATTCATTTCCAGTATTATCACGTGGTTATACTCGTATCATTTATAGGGCACTTGATTCACGTAAAGTGATAAAAATGTGCATGTATCTAAATAAACAAATTGCTCAGTAATTATGACAACACTTTAAACATCTCAAGTATTTAACAGATGAGATTTACATGAGGGAATCTTAATGAGTTCTTAATGTGTATTGCTTCAACTCCATTTTCAATCTGAATTGTAAGGTAAGAAACATAAGAAACAGTATTGATATATGTTTAGTATTACTGCCATTAGCAGGGTATTTTTTATATTATTATCTGTGGTAAAAAATATTAATGTGTAATAAAGTAAAAAAAAAAAATTGGACTTCGTCAATATATTTACAAAGTATTGAGACATCAGTGTTTTGGAAGCGTCCCCGCCCCAGATATTTGCTGTTGGAGGATTACGCCTTCTTCTGCACTTAAACATGTTAAATTAAGTCCGTACTTATTTCTCTATGCCAACATTGTACTTACATTTGTTAAAATTGTTTATTGACGAAAACAAATGTGAGCACATACTTAGCATGGTCACGGTTCAAACGAACTTTTAACACTGCCGCAATCGTTTAATAAACGCCACATCAATCTCTAACACATACAGAAATAGAAGACGCCAAACGCAAATATATAGTTTATATTCAACAGTTAAATGAAACATTTCATTGTCAAGTTTTAAAAGAGGCAATTTTCACCGTGTAAAAAAGAACTCAGCATTATCAAAAAAACCCTTAAAATTTTAACATCATTTATGTTGATATAGGAATAGTACAGAACATGTGGCATCACATAAACTGTTAAACTAAACATCAAACTTATACATATCCTGTTGTTTGGCTTGCATGACTGTTTTAAGGTTACTAGGATGAAGTGTTTTCGAATGCGTTTCCGTATTGTACGAAGAACGGTGACGTCATGTCATGACCGTGATGATGTCATTCATTTAACTTCTGCCAAAATTCGCTGTATGTCTCAATCTAGTGCACGTTGTGCTACATTCCATATCGTTGTATTCATCTTCGAGGTGAAGATATTGTAATAGGCTCCCGAAATATCTGCTTTGTCTATGTGAAGTCACTTGACGTTTTCACTTTTATTGCAATTAATGGATAAAATATTTATTAATCAGAATCAATATTTTACAGTTTGATAATAATAAGCTGCATTCATTATGATTTATTACCTATCAACTCATTAATCATTTTAATCAATTAATGGACATTGCGTAAGTGTCCATCATCGGGGAGGAAGTGACATATTTAATTCACAGAAAAACAGTTTAAGTTCCGCTTATTGAACTTCTTCTTCTTCTTCTTCTTCTTCTTCTTCTTCTTCTTCTTCTTCTTCTTCTTCTTCTTCTTCTTCTTCTTCTTCTTCTTCTTCTTCTTCTTCTTCTTCT
>JZLH01S0113385.1:11975-23482 GCA_001188425.1 Eucidaris tribuloides | reverse complement strand
TTTATGCTGTACTTCCGACCACGCCAATTTAAACCCCTGCTTGCTTTTAGATTAAGCCCTGAAAAAAGCCAAAAGAAATTGCTGTTAAAAAGTTAAAATTATTCCAGCGACAACCTTGCAGTTCTCTCCCACAACTCGCTCCCTTTTCTTTAAATTTTCGACTGCTGACATGCAGCACACTTAACCAACATACACATCCACACGGTAACACATTTTTTATCACCTCACGACTCACATTAAGCCAACATGACGCACACATGACATTCGACCTAACCGATCTACACAGTTCCATTAGCACACCACACCACAACACACACACACCGACCACACACACAACAACAAACAACACACACACACACACGGGTTAATCACTACACCCCGAATACACTACACCAAATATCACTAGGTACACATAGCAGAAACACCACATGCTGACCAAGGTTGGAAAAACGGCCAACATATATCAGAGACACAACCACACAGAATACGCCCGTACACGACAGCAAACAGAAGGACATACACAAAACACTTATCAGACATCGCCATACAATTATACCACACTACACACACACACACCACACACAACACACACACACATCACACACACACACACACACACCCACACACACACACATACACACCCCTTCACACACACACGCACACTTCACACACATCAACACACATAAAGAAAAGATATAACATGCACAAATTACAATTAACAAATTTGGAAAAGATTTAGTTAGAATTGTGATAATAATCCAGAATCTATGAATAACTCTACAATTATTACATATTCTAATCAGCTTTACCATTGTCCTCAAAATTATAAAAATGCCGCTGAGTACGGTCACCACAAGCCCACTTTTCGAAATTTTACATTGAGTTTTTAAGTTTTCTCACCAAAGCTCGATGAGAAGCATATTCCGTGCCGAGCTGTACTTGTGAAAACAACATTTTCGTTTCTCATGAAGAAAAACCGTGAAATCGGCCGTCACAATCCGATGGAATTCATTGATATTCACGACGTTCGACTTGGGCGAGATTATTATATTCTTGTTTTGTTCAAAACGATTATTTATACGACAAAAAAAAATGTTTCTGATAAGGTTGAAAAATACAATCCTGAAAATTGCAGTTTAAACGATATATTATGTGCTTTTAAAACGTGAAAGTCATTGAGCGAACATTGCCAATTTTTCCCCCATGGCTTATTGTGTTGTAAACTTTTCGTTCATGTGACAATATATTCATGTGAGACTTTTATTTGTACATATTTTCGAGCTCACAGCATAACTGGCTTGTGGAAAAATTTTTTGTTCTAGGGTGTTTATTTGTTTTTCCATTCAAACCACGATTTATGTCAATAGCACAGTTTGATTTTTTAAATGCGGCCTTCCAAAATGTTATATAATGTAAGTGTTTACACAAAAACTATCATAAGTGTTGAAATCTTCTTGTTTGTTGTACCATGATTACGCATGTCGCGAAAAAGAATTTAATGATAGGTATATTTCGTGCATTCACTTGTTTTGAGCCCGTATCGATTGAGGCATACATGTACAGAAGATAATACTATTGTTGCGCCATTTGATTGAGAAAACAATTGCAGTATTGCGCGTTCGTTTGACAGAAAGCAACGATGGATTCGTTTGTTTGATATTCATATTTGTCTCGGTATTTTCGCCTATCACATTCTGATCTATCGCAGAATGTAATTGGCATGTTTTGAGGTCACTAGAGGGAAGTTTCCAGCTCTGGCAACAACTAACACGTGTTCCCCTCACTGCCGCCCTCAAATTCGGCCTGTCCTATAAATAATTCTGACGATGATTCATATTTAACAACAGTATCAGTGAGAATATTGCTATGTGTATGTGATACAGGATCGTATGCCAGCATGCAGACGGTGTGTATGCAGTTGAACTCCTGCGCTGCAGGCCTTCAAAATGGCGGCAATGCTACTGATATATTCGAATTCTCTTCGATTCTCGTTTTGCCTTGTCGTGATTTTGCTTTCTTCGAGCATCGTTCTGCTGTTTCGAGCCGGTTGAGGCAGCTTTGCGCAACACAGAGCCGAATCGCGCACGCGAAACGGATCAAGTTTGTCTTGCCGTACAAACCAGTTCTGATACTAAACACCTAGCACAATTGTCACGGCATCAACCGCGTGAGAGCTCCTGCGGTTTCGACGCGTCGATCCTACATAATATACAGTTACGTCAGTTCAATCCAGCACGGAAGTAGGCGAGAACCAAATTTGAAAGTGAGGAATTACTCTTGGTTGATTTTCAGTCAACTCGGCCGCAGACCACTGATCTGCAAACGCATATAATCTAGGAATACATTTGGTCGGAAGGCCTGGCCCTTTCTTGGTGAACCACAACCAGTCCATGAGAATTGTTTTCTTGTAGGAGTGTAAGATCGACGGTTACCAGTCTCGTAATCTTCGATATCTGACGATATACGGCTGACATAGTTCAAGAAATTTTACAGGACGATTATCTTACAATGACCTGTTGAAACCATCCATGGGCTTGAAATGGACGAGCACATTTTTGTCAGCGCAGTTAATTATCGTGATGAAAATTTACGACGACGTTTGATAAACACTCGATCATCTCACACATTTTACGATCGGCTTCTTCTTCCGAACGGTATCACGGTTAGGGACCGTGAACGGCCACCATCTTTCGCCAAGCCGAAAGGTCCTTGCAAAATTATTACACGCCCAGACACTTATGCGCCCTATCAAATGTTCCCGCCTTATTCACACGAACAGCTACTTCGTCCATGGTATTGCTGGAAAGTTTAGTTGAAGGCTCTTGAAACGCCATCTATTTCCGTTGTCGGATTGTTTGTGCGAATCTGTGCCAAAACTAATATAATCTAAACATTCAACCGGATTTATATCGACTAAATTGAGCAGCACATAGACCAGCGTTGCCATAGTGACCAATAAAGAATAGCTTATACAGACAACTGCTGTTACGACTTTTCACCTATACCAGGTTTACACACGGTCCACTTTGGCAAATTGGATAACAAACGATATGCTTCAATTAGATAAACAAGTAAAAAAAAAAAAAAAAGTACTGCCTAAGAAATTGATATGAAAATGTGATCGACTGTTATCGATACTATATGTTAATGGCTGATTGTAGGAAGAGTGCTTTGTCTTTAAATTAGCAGTGGCATAATTGAAGAATGTAAAAAAAAATATGTCCCAGAACTCAAATGCAAGTGAAACAATATACAACATGATACACTTGCAGAGTGTATATTCAATTGCTGAGGATTTGTCTTGAATTGTTTTACATGATGAGTTTGTTGTCCTGCTGTAATTTTAACACGACAGTTGTTTTTTTTCTGGTGTATTTTGCCTGCAAACCATGCGTTTTTGTTGCAATGTGCGGAAACATGGTGCCTGGAGCTTCCATCGTTATAATTCGAGTCAAAGAGGACCTGTTTTCATTTTGTCTCGAAAGTGAATCTTTAAGATCTTGTCACGCAAAGCAGACGTTGGTTGTCCTCTCCATTCCCTCTCGATGAGCAAAGTGCAAAATACAAAAAAAAAAAAAAATCGAATTAGAACTTTCCTGTGACCTCGACTTCCGACTAGTAAACTTACGACGATAGGTAATTTTTTTCTCGGATATAGTTACTTCCTCTAAAACTTTCAAAAAAGTAACGGAAATCAACTTGAGCGTCGCAGTATCCCTGTTGGTCTTTACAACATATTCGTTGATATTGATGATAGATGTGAAACCCTGTTTATTTTTTTTTCTCAATGTACTTCTTTAGTCGACCATTAGTGATCGCTGAATGTGAAAATTCTTAAATAATAAAGGGCACTATGAAAAGTGGCAAAAATGCATTATTATCGTCACCCGTTCAGTATTCATTTGATATGGAGAGTTGATACTTTGTTTAATGATGATGTGGTTTTCATTAAAGTGTTATGATGTATGTTTGTCTTGAAGGAACCTTCAAAAGTTTTTTTTCAAGAATCTATTGCAACTCAAACACAATAGATACTAATTTCTAATTACCACTGAAATCACATTTATATTCAAATCAAAATGCGAAAACAACTCTAACACCTCATCAAAAACCACAACATCAACAACACTTCACTCTCCATACAAATGAAATACTAAACTTAGGTGACGATAAGTTTCATTTCCAGCTTTTTCATTTGACATTGACTCATTTATTAATGTTTTACAATTTAGTGAATCCATAATCATAGGATATGAGCCTATCATTGTGGAAAAATATGATAACTTTAGCAACGATCAATATATAAGTATATATTATCATACCAGAAAGATACCACCTCAATTAAGTTGCTGGAACTTTTTAGAAGTTTATATCTGTTTGCATCTTTAGGAATACAACTTGGTCATGTGGACATGCTTATTGTTTTATGTATCTTAACCAACATAACTGTGTTGCCAATTTGGAAAGTATGCCCAGGACGTCGTAAAAACAATGAGTAAATTAATTATTTAACTGAACGTATGCTCTTCAACTGTTAGTTTGGAAAAAATCTTTTGACACATATCAGACTTAGAATACGACGTTTGTTTCAGTCAGGTGATTCTTAAGAAAAAATTAACTAAACGCGGTTTCAAAAAAAACTGTGAGCTGCGGCGATCAAAACGTCAGCCTTCATACAAAAACATATTAGCGAAAGAATACAAAGCTCCATTGGTCAGAGATACCGCAAATATTATGATACAACTCGACAAGTTCAATTTTTGCATGCTCAACGACAGAGGCTTGAAACCCGGAACCCAATAGACTTTTCATCGTTAATAGTCAAGATTTGCACGTCAAAAAACGGGAAATTATGCTGTGGTTCATATACCATAATTCATTTTCTACTTGAAATCGCACTGAATAGTGATTTATCTCAATGTACGGAAAGTCAGGCATCCTATTAATTCCCCATGACTCGTTTGCTCGATTGATCATAGCATTCTGAACACGATAGATCACTCTAGTCTAATGGTGGAAACATGAAAAATGGTTTTAAATACATTAGGTAAGAGATTCAAAGTTTCTCGTTCTAAATTAAATCAAAAACTTCGAATACACTTTCCTTCTAAACACACAAAATATGGATTAGCGTCTATAATTTAATTTGTTCTAAATTATCAGGTGTTTTATAAAATCATGCAGTTTGCTTTCGATATTTGATTTGAATTAAGGTTTAACTCAAGTCTGCAAGACATCCATGGACTAAATTGCCCTGTTTAATTTCAGCTTAGTACTAAAATACAACAGACGCATACAGTGCAGAGGCAGTCGATGTGCGGCTGCGGGAGCTCACCCCCCCCCTCATCGAAATAATTGGGGCAAACATATTCGTCCCCCACCCACTATTATGACAACTTGAAAGATTCATATATAAAGTTAATGCCAAGCAATATATTTAGACAGCGATGCAAGGAACTTCAAGACCATTACTTCACTAAATATCGAACCATTAAACTTAGCATTAAAATACCTATACTATAAATAACAATGTTCAATTTTGCGCGCCCTTCGCGCGCGCAGATGTTTATTTTTCTTAATCTTGCCTCCCATCGGAAAATGGCATCGATGCTGACAGCGATAAACAGTTTTATAAATGGTGCGTCATAAACAAAGTCTAATATACCAGTACTTCCATTGTCTGACAAGTAACATTACTGAATTTTAGATATGTACGGGTGTATGCAAATTATGGTCTAGAATTTCTGGGGGGGGGGTTAAATTATGTTGAATGTAAAGCAAGTTAAGTCCAAGTATAAGAGTTAAACCTGCAAAACAATAGTATTGGTTACATGCACGAATCGATGACCGTGAAAAAATTATTTGTTCTATGGTAAAATTTTTACCCTATCTGTATTGTGAAATAAATTATTTGTTATATTGTAAAATATTTTACCCTATTGATATTTTTTATAGGTATGATCGTATATAATTTTATGAATTCTCATAAAATTGCACATGTCTGTCGGAAAACTGCACATTTTTCATGGTTTGGCATGGATAATACCGTACTTTAAAAGTGCTGTGAACAATTTACCGGATTACCAAAACTGTACCCTGCTTTTTTATTTATGGAATTTATACTGTGCATTAAGAAAAAGTGTACCTTATCATTCTGTATTATAGTGCATATGTGTTTTCCATAGAGTGATACACATCAATCGTTCCGCCTCCTATGACGGAATGGAAGATGCAAAAGCACATGGTTCTGCCAGGAGCTCTATTCTAGCAATAACATTGCAAGAAATTTATTTTTGTTCCAACGAGTTATCGTATGAGATAAATGTATGAAAAGTTAGTTTCTTCATTTTTTTGGTAGATCCCCGCCCCCCCCCGTTTATAGTTTCCAATAAGCATCAATTATCAACTTGGATGATCATAGAGCTATCAGTGGCTGCGCGAAGCGTAGACGTCTTTCTACTTTATGATCATAAGAAAATATGCGTGGTAATTTGACAGACATGCCATACGGGGCGGGGGGGCAGTTTTTTTCGGCAGCGTGTTTCGCCCGGATCATTTTAGATCTTGACATAGTTTAGTCAGTACAATGAGTACTGATCCCTCTGTTAGGCTTTCCTCGTGTACACAACACAGGAGGGTCATGACTCAGTGGATACAGACTCGGTTCTCGACCTAGAGGTCGAGGTTCGAATCTACGCGCGGTCATGGCGGTTGTGTCCTTGGGTAGTCACTTTTCCCATTACTCTGTTCCTCGGATAGGACGTAAAGCGGTACGAGTCCCGTTTGAAGACAGGCAACACTCAGCACGTAAAAGAACCACAACTTCATCGAAAAGATAAGGGCTTATAACCGGTGATTGCTGGTTACATATCCATATTGCAAATCTACCCGGGACTGGATGCCTGAGGGGTAAACGTGAATATTAATGTTAGTTCGCTTTTCTAGGTCCCTTTCACTCCGAAATGAATGACAAGTAATGCGTGATAATATATAATAATAATATAAAAATATGCAGAAAAAATATGGTTGCACGATGACCAACAGTGTTTTAGAATAAAGAAATACTGTTAACCATTATTTCCTTTTGTTTTTTTTATTATCATGCTAATTAATTATTCATTATATTTATTTAGTCACCACTTCTTGATAATACAATTTATTTATTTATTTATTTATTTATTTAATCATCCATTCATTCATATTCCAGTATTTCAACGTGGTTTATACTGCGTATCATTTATTAGGGCACTTGAATTCACGTAAAGTTGATAAAAATGCTGCTGTATCTAATATAACAAATTGCTCGTACGTAATTATGAAAAACTTTAAACATCATCACAGCTATTTAACAGATTGAGATTTACATGAAGCGAATGCGTTAAATGAGTTCTTAATGTGGTATTGCTTAACTCCTTTTCAATCTGAATTGTAAGGTAAGAAACATAAGAAACAGTATTGAATATATGCTTTGTATTACTGCCCATTAGCAGGGTAATTTTTTATCTTATTTCTGTGGCATAAAAAATATTATGTGTATAAAGTAAAAAAAAAAAAAAATGACTTCAGTCAATTATTTAAAAAGTATTCTGAGACATCAGTGTTTTGGAAGCGAGTCCCGCCCCAG
Source organism: Eucidaris tribuloides (assembly GCA_001188425.1). Classification (NCBI taxonomy): domain Eukaryota; kingdom Metazoa; phylum Echinodermata; class Echinoidea; order Cidaroida; family Cidaridae; genus Eucidaris; species Eucidaris tribuloides. Next base: position 15,858 of record JZLH01S0113385.1, on the reverse strand, counting down.
TATATGCTGTTGGAGGATTACGCCTATCTTCTGCCTTAAACATTTTAAATATAGTCGTACTTATTTCTCTCTATCAACATTGTACTTACATTTTGTTAAAAATTGTTTAATTGACAGAAACAAAGTGAGCACATTAACTTAGCATTGAGTCCGGGTTCAAACGAACTTTTTACACTTGCCCAATCGTTTAATAAAGCCACATCAATCTCTACGACACATACGAGAAATAGAGAGCGCAAACGCAAAATAATATAGTTATCATTCAACACGTTAACTAAACATATCTCTGTCAAGCGTTTTAAACAGATGCAATTTTCACCGTGTAAAAAAGAACTCGCATTATGCAAAAAAACCCTTAAAATTATTAACATTCATGTGTATGCTTGATATAGGAATAGTACAGCAACATGTGGCATCACATAACTGTTAACAAACATCAAATACAACATATCCTGTGTTTGGCATTGCATAGCTGTGTTTAAGGTTACTCAGCTGAAGTGTTTCGAATGGTTTCGTATTTACGAGAACAGGTGACGTATGTCATGACCTGAGTGATGTCATTTCATGGAACTTCCTGCCAAAATTCGCTGTATGTATAGTGGCTCGCTGTTGCACATCTCCATACCATTGTATTCATCTTTCGAGGTAAGATATTGCAATAAAGCTCTCAACACTGCTGCCTTTTTTATGTCAATTCTTCTTCTCTTCTTCTTCTTTTCTATCTTCTTCTGTCTTCTTAAAACCTTTTCTTTCTTCTTTCTATCTTCTTCTTCTTCTTCTTCTTCTTCTTTCTTCTTTTCTTCTTCTTCTCTTTCTTCTCTTTTCTTCTTCTTTCTTCTCTTCTTTTCTTCTTCTTCTTCTTCTTCTCTTCTTCTTCTTCTCTTCTTCTTCTTCTTTTCTTCTTCTTCTTCTATTCTTTTCTTCTTTTTCTTCTTCTTCTTCTTCTTCTTCTTTTCTCTTCTTCTTCTTCTCTCTTTATCTCTTCTTCTTCTTTTCTTCTATTTATTCTTGAAACAAAAGCTATGTTCGGATTATGGATCCCGCTATGCTTCTCAAACCTGCACGATGTTCAATACTAAACACATATGCAAACTAACATTTATGTTTTGTTTCTTTGTCCCACGAAACTAAATATTTTCCGGTTACATATAGTTCCATCAGGCTCGATAATTTCCTTACTGCAAAATATTTCATAAGTATATAAAAGGAATGCATGAAGTTTAGCAGAAGAGGACAAAGAAGATGAAGAATTATATTTATTATTGATTATTATTAATTATCATTATTATTTGTATTATTATTATATTATTATTCATTATTAGTAGTTAAAAGTAGTTAGTAGTAGTAGTGGTATAGGTAGTAGTATTAGTATATCTTAGTATTATTACTACTACTACTACTACTACTTCTACTACTACTCATTGTTGTTGTTGTTGTTGTTGTTATTATTATTATTTTCATCATCATCACCAGATAGCCATCTGAAAATATGTGTTAATTTGTCCTACATTTTTTTATTCTCGATTCTAAACATTGAGTCTCTATTTTAGAACCTTTAGCGAAGTATATAAACTATAGAAACGCTGTTTGCTTATTATAGTACCCATCAGAGTTTGAATTGAATTAAAGTATCATAGATACCAACATTCCTAGTTTACTCTCAGTCCCTTACAGTGCATGTGTGTTCATCGTGTAAAATATGCGAATTTTGTGAAATCTATATACAATTTGCAAATGAGAACCATATGCATTCACAAAGATGACAAAATTTAATGCATAAGTCTCATGCAGATTATCATTCATACGCCAACACACGAACCCTACTGAACTGACACGGTTCAGTGAGCTTCACACGGGCCTAACTCACAGTTTGTGTTTGGTACCATTTTTTAATTCTCTGCAGTTCATAGACACATCTTTAATAACCAGCCCGAGGGCATGAGTGATGTTTTGTTGTGCTGTGAGGGGAGGAAAAGAGAGTTTCACTGCCTTTGAACTAAATTATTTCTTGAGAAACCGCCAAAGAAGTTAATTTTTGACCATACCAGTGAGGTTTACAATGGGCGATAGGCTTTTTTGGGGAGGGGGGGTGCCCTGGGTGCACGTGCACGCCCCCCCCCCGCAGAGCATAGGAGTTCCGCCCACTGGCAAGAACAACAACATTGTGTATCACTTTTATGCTTCGGGACGCCCGATTTACTTCCAGACGTTAGTTAGTTCGTCCGCTGGTTCCTACAGATTGCACTCCTCGGCCTGTCACTTACCAGTTCCCACAGACTCCCCAAGATGTGCACCTCCCGTGCCTCAACGCCTACGCCTGTGGTTTGTTTAGTTTGCGTAATTACACCTCCTCAAAAAAAACGTGTGAGATATTTTATAAGAGCTATTAAAGCAGAATGAAACACGACATCTTCCTTCCTACTCAGAGGTTAATAACAAGCAACCATAAAAGACTTACAACAGTTGAAGTTTGAGCAATAGTTTGGTCAAACATTGACAAACTTGCATGAACGTGTTTTTCCGCAGTATATTGAATGTATCAAAGTTTTAATTCACATCGGTTTGTTGATGGCCTGAGGATTTTACACTTACGCATTCAGTATCTAACACGCGTGTTTTAGAGATGCAAAGATTGGGAGAATTCGCTTGGGCTTTGCTTACACAATTTTCACCTTATTCTCACATTTATTTTGAAATATGCTGGTTGTCTCTTGCTTGTTGCTACAATTATGTCCCAGCAAAAAAAAGATTTGTGCGTTTTTTGGCAGATATATTGATCTACCTTCACAGCTAACATCATTGCAGAAAAAACGTTATGTTTACACATAACTCCATGTGCGGGCTGTTCTCACGAGTCTTCATCTCAAATCAAAATGCGCTCAGGTAATGTGTTGCGCGACATTTAGAATTCGGCTATCGTCATCGTCGTTCTCACCCTGACTATCGGATTATGTACAACTTTCGAAGTTTATACCTGCGTTGAACGGGTTCCCTCAAATATTGTTAAACTTTCCCATTTCTTTCTTTAGTTGTTATCCTATTCATCTAAATACGATATAGATGCTCTGCGGTTTCTTCCCTTTGACAACGTTTAGCAGAAACAAACTTCCCAGCCCTCACCATTTTTGTTGTTGTTGTTATTGGGTTTTTTTGGCGATCAGTCATCATTGACTATTGGCGCCATCTCTCGTCAAAAGTTTTGTATTCATTTTATACTTCGTCCGATTTCACAAAATTCATAATTTTGACTCGTAATAAAATATTTTTAACTCTTTTTTACAGGATATTGCTAAAAGCACTGATTCGCAATTTAGCCTGTATATCCGTTTAGTGTGGTATGAAATAAATGTGTTTAGCGTCCTCACCGTCAAACTAGTGCCATCTTAACAACGTTCACACTGCCCGTCTTTCTCATTGTTTCCACTCTCTCTTATGTGTCGTGACCTACATTTTAATATGGGTATATATAGGCCTACATTTATTTGTGAAATTAATCATTTGTAAATATTGGTTGATACATTGATACTATTTATGATTACATAATATACTAGACCTATGATAATTTTTTTTTACCTTTGAGCGCTAAGACACTGGAGTCATTTCATATTTCATATTTATTCTCATTCCATTGTATCAAAACATAATCACAAAATTGATTTTATATCTACACAAATAACATAAATACGAACATACATAGCCTAGTACAATTTATATTTCCACACACAAGAAAGGGGGTAATACATGTCATTATTATTTGGTGATGTGGTATAATATTAGATATAAAAGAATACAATGAATGAAGGAACTTATATTGAAGCATATAAAAGCTTGTTAAAATTATAAGCCCTGTTTATAAATAAATTATTATAACTGTGTTTCGAAT
>JZLH01S0113374.1:59523-69802 GCA_001188425.1 Eucidaris tribuloides | reverse complement strand
TATTGAATGTCATCCATGGATTCATCTTGATTTCCGAGGACTAGGAGAAGGTCACCGGAGGTGAGATGCAACGGAATTAAAAAAAGTAGAGTGAATAGAAAATGCTATGAGGTTAAAATACTGTATTGAAAAGCAACAAACTCACCCAAAATATGTATTGAGTTGTCAGCAATGTTCAGCATTATCATCAATGTGACATTTCAGAGAACAAATCCCTAAATTGAATAATTTGTTTGTTTGCAATTCATTGATGCCAATGATCTGTTCTGGTAGTCGTAAACACTGATTCTCAAAAGATCTTTTTGAAACTTACACATTGTGTAAAACTCAAAGATTTGTATGGCGAACATGTATGTTTGGTAACTGATTAAAAGGAGAAGGAGCCAGCAACTAACAGGCATAAGTTAAGAATAAAAATGACATTGTGAGTATTGTGAGAACTGAGAATACGGTTCATGTACATGGTGATAAAGACAGCCTAAATAAGGGGTACTGTGTGATACTCACTCTTAGCAAGGCCCTATGAATTAGTTCAGATTGTGTTTGTTTTACGTCTTTCCGAGTTTTATCCTGGGATAAAACTTGCAGAAACAGCTATAGGGGGAGGAGCTTATCGATTCAAACAGTACATACATTACCATGGCGCGACTAAAATGCGTCGGGTGGCATACATCGGTCACGCATGGTCAGCTCCAGACCAGTGCATGTGCGATCTGATTGGTTGGCAAGAATTCAAATTTTTTCTTAACTTATGCCTGTTAGTTGCTGGTTCCTTCTCCCTTAAATTGAAATTAACATTTGAGTTTGGAGACTTTATGGATCATTTACTACCAGTGGAGTGTATAGTGTAGTATAGTACAGTACATGTGGCTGTAGTTTCTCATTTCCTTGTGTAATTGAGAAAAGATATATATCATAAAGGAATTTAGGATGAAGGTACAGTCGTCTGTGCATAATGGGATAAAATTGAGCAGAATATTTCATATGTTTCTTATTGACATTTACTCCGCTTAATGTGGTTCTCCAGACTCCTGTTTAAATGGGTATGTCTTTCAGATGCCTACCCTATTATTCAGAGACCACTCACCACTGTAGTACAAATGACAAAATATGTCACTCCTGTCATCCTGTCAATGTCTCGATATTTCATTGCTCTTTTTTTTCTTTTTGCTGGTACGCTGTCCCAGCACTCCCAGTGGCTGTGGCACCATCACGTAGAAGCAAACTTTTCGGAGAACTGAGCCCAGAGTTCCCATAAACAAACCAGGTTGAAAAGACATCACGTTTTCTGTTGTTTGTTGGTAAAACGGATCCAAATTCAATTTACTGCTGGGGTGACCTCAATATACAAGAAAACATCTCCCAGCCTTGACATAGCCTTAATAGCATAGCAAGGAAAATTTAGGAAATCATGAAATGTTTTGGAAGTGTAGTGTGTACATAAAATTGTTTCAACATGGATACCGGTACATGCTTTTCGGCATAATGTGATTGAACTAATGTGTAAGAAATTAAAAAAATGTTCAGTACAGGGTAAAAATTAAAAATTTCTTTTCGGGTGCTACTTCTCGTGTTTCAATGCATTCCAGATACTCTTTTGTATTGAACCCTATGACAATTTTACGGAAGCTCAGCTCTTTTGCAAATTTCAGGGGTTCTTTTTCCATTTCGGGGCAAAATCACCCCACGCCCCCGTGTATTTTTTTCCCTAGTTCAGTGCATACATCAAAGGTTTTTTTTGAGCAAGTCAAGGCATCATTTGATGTCACGTTACTCCTGCATACATACATTATAGGTGGATACAAATATGTTAAAGTAATGATTTTTTCTTTATCAAATCTGTGACTCCCAAATTGTGCTACTGTACATTAAATATGACATTGTGTTTCGGCTCTGTTTACTTCTCAAACTTTCTGATGACAAATCTTGAGTAAAGTGTTTATTATATTCCCCAGTAATATTGGAAGATAATCAAGATATAGTGAATTGATGTTTAATCTAATGTAAAGAAGTGTGCAAGTCCAATTCATTTTGCTGTATTTGTGACTGATAGAACATAAAAAAAGTGGTTTTCGTAAAGACTAAAACTATCAAAGAGCACTGAAAGTTGACTCAATATTGTAGGAATACTTTTGGGGATCTGTCTGTGGCTGCCCGACACAGTTGGGTCATGCCAAAGACCATTATAAAACTGGTACCTACTGCCTCTGGCCTGGTGCTTGGAGATGTTGCTTGACTTGTGGACTAGGAATGTTAAATGCATGGGACTACCATACACTGTAGGACTAACCCATACTAACCCCTAAGTATGCATTATCACGTGATCAACTCTTGACCAATCCTACAACAAGATTCTTAGTATGTGCGCTTGTGGAATGTAAACCTGTTTATCAAAAACTCATTTGCTTGATGTGACTTATTTCTCACCCACAGGTAACCCAGCTACCACCACAGTGCGGGTGGACCCCCAACACCTCCTAGCAACGGAGACGGATGGCCAGGAGCAGTATGTCTACCTGGTTGCCAGGGCCCCAGACCTGGACTTTCAGGAGGAGAAACAGATCTTGGTCAGCACCAAGTCGGGCTACCTCCTGGTCCAGACTGATAAACCTATCTACACCCCAAACCAAGAAGGTAAGTCACTTAAGAAAAGAGGAAAAGATGAGTCACTTAGGAAAAGCTGGTGTAGCCCAGGGCTGGCACTATTGGGGGGGGGGGGCGGGGGAATGGCAGGGGTACGGTTGCTCCCTATTGTTTTCAAAGTAATGGAAATTAGGGGGATTTACTGTTTGTCTAAAATTCGGGCCCCCCTTTAATCTTTACTGTTTTGCCATGAACCTAAAATTTGGTAAGGGGAAAAAAATGTTGTTCGTTGCCATTGGAGACCTGCCTTCCTTGTTGTGTTTTTGTGCGCTATTTGGTGAGTAAATTTTTTGGGGGGGCAGGCAGGCAAATTTTTTTGGTAACTTCATCCACCCCCCCCCCATTTTGCTTGCTATTTGGCAGGAAAAAAATTGCTTTAGATGATTTTACCTTGGAGTTGCCCGTGGTGTAGCCAGAGAAATCCGATGTGGTATATGTACATGTACATGTAGGTGTTCTTTTGTTAGGGTTTCTGTGGCCATGGAAAATCGGGAGAAGTCATTGAAATTCAAAATGCATTTTCCAGGCCTTCAAATTTCATCAGAAGTAGAAAATCACCAATAAGTCATGTTATGAAAAGGTTTTCTGTTGATGTATTATGACACAAAACAGAATAAATTTTAAAGGCCTCCGCACACTATGCGACTTTTTGTCGTACGACTCGGTATTATGACGTAATTTACGTCATTATCAGTGAATGCCAGAAAAATCGCAAGCAAGTCGTACGACTAATCGTAGGAATTTGCATGCCAAAAACCTACTGGAATCGCAAGTCGGATGGAGCACCGCCACAATCCCGACTCGACTAACTTGTCGAATCGGAATCGGTCGAAATCGATCGCAAAGTGTGCGGAGCCTTAAGACAGTCATCAGTCTCCATTTGAATTAACATGTATGTTCTCGTGTGATGTGCGAAAGATCACAAAGTATTAAAGACGCTATATATAACACTGTGAAGACCTGTTTTAAAAAATGTTGAACTTTGCTATCTGACATATCTGACAGTGTTTTGACCTGGACAAATAAACATCCTAGAACACAAATGTTTGGACAGTTATGCTGTCACTAGTACAATATGTGCAGATACAAATTTGCACATTAATTATTTTCAGCCGATAGGAAATTCTCCAACACAGCAGTCTGTGGGGGAAAGCTGGAATGGTCTCTCAATGATTTTCACTTTTTTAAAGCACTTAATGATCGTCTTAAACTGCAATTTTTTCAGGGCTTCATTTTTAGACCATATCAGAGACACTGGTATTATTGGGAATCATGTAGCTCAGATTTTCTTAAACTGGAAACATTGTTTACAATGCCTTTAAAATAAGCTTTGGTTATTGTATGCAGACTATTTGAATTGGCTGTGATGTAGGTCTGTGTCCCGGGAGACATAAAATATTGTATGTTTTGACTGGATTTGTCGCAACAAAAGTGAATTTCACAAGTGATATGTGAGGTCAGTTGCTCTTGGTAGACACACAGTATATCTTACTAGTACCTTTATACTTCCTTGACTCGGAATAATTCTAATAGGCAGACCTTGTTGTATAATTTTGATACAACTCGGTTCAATTCTAAGTAAATCAAAGGCAGAAAATTCATGGAATATTGAAAACAACAACAAGAAATATTTGCTTGAAGAGTAGTCTCTACTACATATAGTTTATTGGTAGCTTTTAGTGGTGGATATTTATCCTGGTGGTATACAAGATGGACGAAGGTCTGTGAGGTAGACTATCTGGTTATTTGATGCTTGTTTTTTCAATAGTTTGGGTTCAGGAGGTGGATGTTCAGGGGAATTCTTGGGAATAATTCTGAGCCCAGCATGTAGGTCATGTAGTCTATTATAGCCCTATATCATTTCTGCCTTCATATGACTGGTTACTTGTTGTGATGTGATTGCCCAATATAATGCTGTAATTGCGGTGACCTCAACCATGTGATATCATGTGAATCAGAGCAAATTTTGCATGAACCACATGAAATATCTGGTCTGAGCTCAGGATCTATTTCAAAGGTATTGGCTAACATTTACCACAGTTAAAAAAAATCTGAGCCACATGATTCCCCATGCTACCAGTGTCTTTGATGAGGTCTAAAAATGAAGCCCTGAAATAATTGTATTTCAAAATGATTATTTAGTACTTTAAAAAAGTGAAAATCATAAGTTGACCAGATTCACTTGCCTATTTCCTCCCATAGACTTACTGTGTGTACACCTAGGTTAATAAAACTCGCCCCGAGTTTTATTGTTTATTCATGAATAACTTGCCATTGGCAGTGTAACTTTCCAAACTTTTGTATTCTAGGGTGTTTATTTGTCCATTTGAACACTACTATGTAGCTCAGATATCAAAGTTTGATAATTTTTTAAATTGAAGCTCCACAATGTTAGCCTATCACTTTAAATGACCACAGTTAAGACAAAATGGTGAAATGGTGAAGCAGCATTCTTTGATATGATAAAATAGAAGTTATAAATTTACCACAAATCACATTCACAATCCAATACAAGCAGCTTTGATTATGGAATTAAGCTACTACCTGCTTAGTCTTTTTGTCCTGATACAGAATGCTATACATTTTATCAGTTATGATTGAAATAAAAAAAATGTGGTAGATATTGTATTTTAACATCCCTTTAAGAAAAGGCAACATCAAATGTCTTTTCAGAGATGTACCACTGATATGGGTCACAAAGTAGGCCACCTTTCTTTCTTTGCAGTATAAATCTTGGTAAAAGCTCCTGTGATTGGTATAAAAATGTGTGTGAACAGACAAGTTGTTAAAAATAGAATGTTATAAAAAAAGTTGTTAACACTCCGTTTTTGTGGCTCTACTTTCTTATTGTAAGATTTGGTTAGTTTCACATTTTGTTTGACGTTTTGATTCTGCTTATCCTTTTTTTTATGGGGGGGATAGATATTGGAAATTTAAGTCAAAGATTGGTAATTGTGGGTCAGGAAATAAAAGATACAGAACTCATGTTCTAAGCAGTTAGAAATAGAAAGAGTTTTATGCTTTATTTAATGTCATTGTTAATGATAGATTTCAGGATTTGCAAGTCCATCACTACTTCCCTTTATCATGATTACCAAATGGTACCGTAGTAAAGTACTTACAAAATAGTGTGTTGAAAGTTTGAGATCCATATGTCACGAATTTGTTGTTTTATGAGAAAAACTAAAAGGGATATGCTACCAGAAAATTGTTCTTTCCATGAGTTTAAATTTGCTCAAATGGTAGAACAGGGTTATGTGTAGGCCTACATTCACATAGCGCAGTGGTCAAGTGGTGAACTCACGTGACCTTCGGCTCACGGAACGTGATTGTCACTGTGCAAAATTTTGAAATTTAACTCCAGATTTTCAACAAAACTACCTATTCTACCCAAAGGTTCTATGACAGGAGTTTATTTATACTAATCATAACTTTGTGAATGATTTGAGCTGATTTAATTCATTTTGCCGTTTTCTGGCGTGCAAATCCGAACTCTATCTTTAAGTCAGGGACCAGGTGGAACTGGGCCTGGAGACAATGAGCTAACAATTAGTTCAACATCCTGGCTGCTGATTGTAATCTTGATTGTGGATCATGTGGGATAGACTTTCTGGCACAAGTTTTATATTTTATCTCCTGGTAAATGTTTTGATACATACCTGGTATATCAACAATATTGAAGAAATGGAGAAAGGGAAAGTCCCGCAGAGCTTCCTTTAATTCTTTGGGGAAAACACCCGACATGATGCTAATTGATCCAGTGGTTTTTTAAATAATTTTTCTTTTGTGCCCTTTTATAATAGTGTTAAGGTGTATTCTTTCTGTTCAAAACTAGTCAAGAGAATATTCTGGCAGGGGTCTATAAAAAGGAGCACAAATTATAGCAAAATGAAATCATCACTAGTGACTTACATTGGTCGTCAGTTATTCTTATTCTAATTTCTTTATTATTAATATTAGTGTTTATGACTATATTATTAATATTATTATTTTTATGATGATGATGATGATTGCTATTATTATTATTATTATTATTATTATGTTGTTGTTGTTTTTTATGTTGATGATGATGAAAAGCAAAATACTTGTAATTCATATTTTATGCTAATCAATCTTATGAACATTTTAAGCTAAAGATGTGTGGTTATGCATTGAAGTTTTACTCCATATAACTGTATGTATTATACACATCACACTCATGGCCATGTACCAAGGATAAGCTGTTTGAACAGCAAGGATTGTTTTTGTGCAGTTATCTTCAGCTTGATTACCATATTCATGACCTCTGGTATTGTACATACTTATCATTGGGTACTTACTGAGTTGTTCAAGTCGATGCTGATTAGCATATGCATGAAAAGGTGATTCAGTCCAGTTACTTACTACCTGTTGATATAAAGAAGGTCATTATTCATGTAAGTTCCGGCACTTTCTTTTGAGGTATGCCAAGGTTCGATAAGAATTTTGGAAAGCGGATAAAGTTTTGGATTTAAGTTGGCAGCCAAGCTGTGGCAGACAGAGCAGTGTGCATGCCCACAGACACAAAGAACTATTGGACCAAGTCCAAAGAAAACTTGGGTGATTTTTTCAGTTTTAATCGGAATTGGCATGTTAGCTGTAGCTGTACCCCTGTCTGTCTGAAATCAATTGGTTCCTCAAGGTCTTGTCTGATTTTACGGGCACCTTCTCTAAAGAAAACAAAATCAAAAACGAAATGCCGGTAATGAAATGAAAGGCAATTTCATATACATGATGTTGAAACTGATGGAATAAAGACGTGGATTGATTAATGTTTTGCCGTGTTCAAGGTAATACAAATTATCCAAATTTGGCAATATTTTGGCTCATTTGTGAGTTGTTATAAATTGCAAGGTCACTTCCGGGATAATTTGAAATATTGTGATGATATCTAGGTCAAATTTAAAGGCAAGGTTCACCATGACATCAAGTTGGTTTTAATTGAAAGCAGGCAAATGAGAGAAACATATTAATGAAAGTTTGGCAAAAATCCACCAAAGATTAGCGGAGTTATGAACTTTCAAATTTTTAATTTTGTGACGTCACATACGAACAGCTCCCCATAATGTTATATAATATTGATTCAATAAATTGCCACTTTTTATTGGTTTATGATAATCAAATGGGTTTTTTTTCCACAGAAGCACGTATGAAATATTTTCTTATTATAATTATTGAATGCACAGGTACCATCATTTTCAATTTTCTGAGAAAATGGCACTCTATGGAATTTATATTACATGACAATGGGGGAGCTGCTCGCATGTGACGCCACAAATTTAAAACTTTGAAAGTTCATAACTCCGCTATTCTTGGGTGAATTTGCACCAAACTTTCATAAATATGTTTCTCTCATTGTTCTGCTTTTATTGAAACCAACTTGAATGTCAGGGTGGACCTTGCCAGTAATCCTCGTCATATATATTTTTCTTGTGTCAATAACACAAACTGGCTTTTGCATCATCATTGAAACATGATTCAACCTGATGCAAATCATTCTTCAATTGTTGAGTTACATTTTTTTGAGGTCATTGAAGTACACAGGAACGTCAGGAAGATGTGAGAAGGAGTTGTGAAAAGTAATCGCTGTGAAAGAAACGCAACATTCAGGTTCAAATTTGGGGAACTTACGAATATGTTATCTATCATGGATGAAAAACAAGTATAGATATGAATATGATACATATTTGGCCTCTATTCTAGCTTTTTGTTTTGTACAGAAGTGTCTTTTTCCCCTTGGGAAATGTGGAATTAAAGGTGTACTATTTTGGTGTGATAAAAACACAGGGTTCTGTCTCTTATGAATACAACCCTAACCCTAGCCTCAGCATACCAGCAAATTTTCATGAACTACTGGAACTACACATTCACAGAGCTACCAAAATATTGTTAGATTAAGAAAGGAGTTTTCCTTTTTTTTCCTGTTCTGTTGATATTTTCACGATACAAATGCTATAAATGAATGAAACGATATGAAAGAATGATTCATGCTGTGATGTAGTGTCTAGACTGCAAAAGACCATAACTGTATGGTACAAAAAGTATTTAGTGTGGGGAACACATTGTGTGGTGCCCCACTTTGAAGAGAAACTTGTAAGGTGGTATTTCATATTGTCGTAATGTTGGACTATGAAAATTTAGTCTTCCTCATGCTAGCTTTAGCCTGACTTTAACCTGAGAACTTGGCATGCTTGTTTTTGTTTGGTTTACAGTGAAAATTCGAGTTGTAGCAGTTGATCAAGAAATGAAACCTTCAAAAGAATTGGTAAGTACTTGCTTTTTACTTTGCTGACGTAGATGTCATAATGCAGAATCATGTTAATTACATCTATTTAGAAATAATCCAGAACTATGTGTGAGGACTGGGTTTTTGGATTTAAAAAAGACTATTTTCTTCCGCTGGTAGAATATTGCCACATAGCAATTGAAGGAATGAATTATGATTAAAAACCATCATTAAAAAAAAAATCCCTCAGTTAATTTGTAAAGAAAAATGATTTTTGCATTGCAATGTGGTAATTTCTTTCCCAGCTTTCCCAGTTGAAATTTGTCAGACGGTCACATAATCATTTCTATTTGGGTTGATCTGGTAAAATAACAAGGAAATTATTTCTGTCATCAAGAGGATGAGGTTTACCTAACCACTTCATTAATTTTGCCCCATCATTCTGTAATTTTACAAAAAATGATTTTGATACCATATTTCCATATGGAGATTTGGTAATCATTTTTGAAATTGAAACTCATATTGTAAACAAGTTGTTGTTCACAATAGAATGTGTTCAGGAAAAAAAAAGGTTGGCAACGAAAGAAAACAATGTAAACTGAAAGGTCAATAAACTTTTCTCCTTGGGCCAAATAAGGTCTCAAGGCTAATTTGATAAAAGCAAATATCTCTGACAGATTACATTGTATCATGGTCAACATTGTATGCTTCTGTCATTCATACCAGCTTCAACAGTATTTTTATCAATTAGAAGCATACCTAGCAAATCTGCATACATATACACGATGTCAAATTTTAGCAAAATTGTTTCATGTTAATGTAATAAATATTTAGTTTTGTTGTAGAAAGGAAAGTATTTTGAAAACATCAATCACAAAGAGATAAATGTTGACTTTGATTTCCGGCAATTTTTGCTGAATATATATTCTTTACTGGTTTAACCAGTACAATGAGTTTGATGAGGCAATTGCTTTGGAATCAGTAGGCCTACATGTGGCTATTTAGCCAGATATTGGCATACTGATTTCAAAGTAATTGCTTCATCAAAATCTCATTGTACTAAAATCTGCTAATGTTTAAAGTTGTGATATGCTTCAACCATGTGAAGCCAAAGTAATCATATTTAGACCTAACATCAACTTTATAATCTGCCTGCATTTAAAGACCCAACCATTTTGTTTTCCAAGAAAAACAGAAACCTGAAATGAATATTTCGTTTGTATTTTAGACCTACACGTAGCACCCGTAGCTTGTTAGTGTATCAGGTCGTAGACGGGAGGGTTAATGCCTTCACGTTTTGAAAAGTGTGGAAAATTGGTTTGTGCGGAAGTTATTGAGGTAGTGGTTTTATGGTACGTGATCCCAAAGAATGCAGTAACGGGACACATACGG
>JZLH01S0113374.1:33319-55953 GCA_001188425.1 Eucidaris tribuloides | reverse complement strand
TTTTCAAATTTTTGTTTTCAATCCATAAAGAATATGAAATTTTTTGTAGCAATCTGAGGGCGATTCTGAAGGAAAATGGTGCCCCAAAGAACTGGGTTTGGCGGATTTTAGGGGGTGATTTGGGCTTCAAGCGGCTAAATCGCCGTTGCCTGTCTTATTTCCTACGCTGCCTGTCTCTGATCTCTAGCTTGTGTGTGGATGTTTCAACATATTGGCAACAGAAACAAAATTTGTGCGTAACGTTTAACTGCAGACGAGAAGCAGAAGCCTGGTGTATGGACCTTACCTGAAATATTTGGTCAACATCATTACAAGTTGGCCAGCCTTCCGCGGAACCCAGTAAGAACTCAAATATTCTGGCACACTTCAATTTCGGTCATAAATTAAATGGTGATTCTTGGAGGATGGCATGTTTCGATTTCAGAGAGAAAACATTCCATAATTGACTCGCTAAATATGAATGGTTTCTTGCACAATTTTGTCCTGAAATTATCGATACAAATGACCCAGCATGCGCGTTTTTTGAATTGTAATTCTTAATCGTTATGGGCTCGTTATTACATTATTTGCGATTCGCTTAACTACCCAGTTTTCTAAAAGAGTATTTCCTTGAATTTTATTCAAAGATGTATTGAAATTTTGAAAAGAATAAAATACAAATAACTAAAGAATAATTTGGTGATGACTTAATCGTTCAAACAATGAACATTAGTAAATTGTACAGACTAAATAACATTTGACCAAATCTGATTTTTATTTGGAAACTCCTGCCCACTAAATAATGGGAAATATTTCTGTTTTGATCATAATATTTGTGTGTGTTTTATGTGTATGATTTTTCAACTCTATACGTGAACTCATGCTGGTTTGGCATATTTATATGAATGGGATAGTGTGGATAGCACTCTGATATACTTGTGACAACCATAACTAGTGCAAGATATGATGTAAACTCTCCACCGATGCTTCTCATACATTATTATCATTTATGGTCTCTATGAAGAATTTTGTCATCGGACAAACCAAGGGCAATTAAACCAGCGAAAAGTGCAGGTCTGTTGGCTCTTGTTGTAGGGAGGCTGTACGTCCATAGTAGTATTGTATTGTAATGATTGCGCATAGAACCTCACTTGTCGTCAACTTGCTGTATCCAACGACCCGTATCTTCATGGACTAAGCATTTGCGAACAACTGTCACATTATTAAGTGCGATAGATAGCAGTGGAGTTAAAGTCTTCTTCGTTTTCTTTGATTGTGGCTCGGTAATGAAAGGCGAAATCAGATTATGTTTTACTCACTTTTTTGTTATGAAAATTCGTGACATATGCTCATATCCATCAAAATCTGATCAGTTTTGAAATGGTGCAAGACATTTGTGTAATCTTGACACTGATAGATGTAGTAATTTGATAGGATATGCAATTTTGCTAAAATTATAGAAAAGATTAAATTCGCGCTGATGAAGTGGTTGATAAAAGTACAGAAATATCTGGCAGGTACAATGAAAATATGATTGCGAATTTGTTGGATAAAATCATAACTTATGGCCTAGACATGAAAAGTAAATAATTTTCCCTTTCTCTTCTTATTGAACGAACTGTGAATTTAGGATGTTGGTAATTATGTACTAATTACAAATCAGTAATTTTGAAGGATTTGACTAATTGATATTTTTATCGACATGTGAAGTTCATTCATAATTTCAGTTAATAAACTGTGTTTTTGTTATTGAAGTGTGGGTGTATTTCCTGATGACTAAATATATTAGTTTTACTAAATAGATGGTGGTGAGAGTAGTAACCAAGGAGCTTCTTTGAGTAAACAATAAATGCATTTTAGTCGCCAGTCATCTGTCTCGCTCTCGCTCGCTCGCTCCTTTATTTATCCTGACAACTTGACAAAGATATAATTATTATACATCCTGTAATTACTATATTTCTGACCACAAAAATACGAACTACACTTTTATTTACTTTCACTCTTGACGTAGACCCTACCTGTGATTGAAATATTGCTAGTTCTATTTGCATGATACCTTGGGGTTTGGGTGTGTTTGTTGTGCTGAGTTTTCTGTGCTTTTGAACTTGCAAACGGCTTTCATTCAACATGTAGGCCTGTTTTGGTTGTTGTTGTTGTGGGATTTCTTTGTTTAGGGGCCTGTGTCTTTTGATCGTTACTCAGATTTGTCTCCAAATGTAGAAAGAGGTACATAAACATGCGTAATCAAAATTTGAGAGTCAGATGTTTGAAAATGTTGAAAAGTTGAAATTCAAGTTGTATTGTAATAGCAGTCTAGGTTTCAGGCCCAGTGCTTCACATGTAGCCTGGTTTCACCCGATTATTTTTAATTTGGTAAGTCCAACCACAGCCAACGATTGCTTTGACAATCGTCCAACTGCACTGGTGTTGAGATTTTAAACTATTGAGCTTTTGACAATGGTATTCATTTTTTTCAATGAAATACACAAATCAGGTCTAGCAGGACTATTTCAAATCAGTGAGCGATGTTATGTTCAAGCTCGGTAATTACATGAATTCGATTCAGTGTTTTATTTTCATGAAACCTGACTGTTCAGCCCCAAAGTTTTTGGAGAAGGTTAAGATTTTTAGTGAATCTGGTACATGATCAGTTATTGGTCGTTTAATTTTATTAGAGGGTGTGCCAAATCATAGCCTTTGAATACCAACAGTACACCAAATGGCTTTCTTTTACCGTAGTTGCTCCCCATGGTTTCTCAAAACTTTGAGTGAAAAAACAGGTCACTGCCATGGAAGGGTGCTCAATGCGATTTGTGCCTAAGGAATCCCACAACAAACATAAGCGAAGCTTTTAGGAGTTGACCTTGGTTCTTCGAGGTCATAACTTCCACAGCCTCTGTTAGTTTACATAGCCTGAGGTCCATCAGCAGGTCATTCAAGAAATTTTGTCTGTGCTCTTGGCTGTAGTGTACAAGCTCTATGTGTTGCTTACACAATAGCGCAGATGAAGATTAGATGTCCTTCCTTGAATTTGGAATTTCCTGAGATAGACAACAATAGGTCTTGCATGGCGGAGTTTGAGAGAACTGGGAATCAGAATGATTCCATTGAACTACATTCAAACTAGATCTCTTTTCACCCTCCACACTTGTACACTGTACATGTATGTTGCTCTACGAATCTGAAATAGAAAGAAAGTGGGCTGGGTTACGATGAATTGGAAAATCTGAAGAATGTTTGCCCCTCTACAGCAAATTTCCAGGTGGTCATGAGGAATGGGAATATGGCAACACAGCTAGATCTCTGTTTTTACCCTCATCGTTGGATGTAGCTCTATGAATTCTGAAACTTGAAAGGAAAGACGGGGCTCCAGTACGTTGAAGGAAAATCGAAAGAATGTTTTGTCCATCGCAGCAAATCCACGCTGCGTCACGAGGAACAGAAGTATGAACACATGCACATCTAGATTTTTTTTTTCACCCGTGCACATTTTATGTTGCTATATATGATATAGAGAGAGAGAGATATACGTAGGGAAAATTCAAAGAATGTTTTGCCCCTTGATTATGGCAAAATTTCCAAATTGCACGAGAACGGAATATGAACACAACCGTTTTGCAAGAGTATTGAGACATTAATGCCAACAGTATATCGTCTCTTCCCTTGTTTGTAACCTGGCTAATATGTTTGGATTAAACTATGAAGTGTCCATGGAATACAAGAGAAGCTGAAAACTGAAAGTATGATTTTTTGATGTAAAATCGCAGTAATGGATGTTTGAATTTGGGTTGTGGGTAGATCGCACAGCAGTTCTTTCTGAGAAGTATGTGAAAGTATCATTTGAAGAAATAAAACGTGAGCAAATGTGTTTTCTTTTGTACATAGATTATAACTTCTACCATTTGGTATAAGTATCNGGTAGTTGGAGGGGGGGGGGGGGGGTTCAGGAGAGTAGTTTGGACCAGGATGTAGCTTGAAGTGTGACCCATGAAATTGTGAAATATATAACCAAATTAACCAAATAACCAAATTCACCTGACAGATACATGTACAATACAATTCCCTAACACAATGTTGGCATCATGTATTGACATAAGTTAACCACAATGGTAGAAAAAAGTAATAATTGAATGTATGAATAAATAAATAAATAAATGATTAATAGATAGCGGAAATAGATAATCTATAAATCTATAAATAAATAAATAATTGATTGAAGGCATGACAAATATTTACTGGTACAGATTAAGTGAACAAATAAAGAGGTCAGTGGAGATATGAATAAAGACAAATTATTATAAGTACCGTAGTATAGTAATTCAGGAAGGCTTCTAAATCGCACATGTTATTTTAGTTCATTATTTATTTTCCACTAGGATTGAGCATGTGATTTCTAATATATGATGGAATTGTATGTCAGGAGTTTATGAGACAGAGTTTGTGAAGTCCTTTCAACAAACCAAATGTATTACATGTAAAAGAAATAAAGTCTCCCAATTTATCCTCAAATGATTGATACAATTAAAAAAAATGTTTATGCAAACATACTTACAAATGGAAAAACTTATAAACAAACAACCAGTGCTACCACATATTACTTGTATCTGTTATTCTGCTCTTATTCTGCTCTTACTACCTTATACCACTGTCATAATGAAGGTGAAGCAGAGTTACTCTGAAGCAACTCTGGAGTGAGTTGATACACTTTTACTGAGAGCCAACTTTACACCCCCTTTCATACTTCCAAGCACTGCATTTGGTATCCGCATGCGTTTTCATGGTTTCCATGCGAGTTTGCACCATTTTGTTTGGCCAAATTTCCTCAACGAGCGCTAAGCACTGAAATTTGTTTGCACAGATCACCGTGATCAGCTAGTAAGCCGATACTGCGCTTCTGGTCTGAAGTAACTCCCTTTGTAACCCTCTTCTCGAAGTGGGTCGAGTACTCCGCTTTGAATTTGGATTGAACAATTTTCAGAATATTCATACTGCCGTTCAAAGTGGAGTATAACTCCGTTGAACTCCAGAGAAACTCCGGTTGAACTCTAGAGTAAATCCACTTCAGCAGTCAGTATGAAAGGGGTATCATTCATCCACTGATTTTGGACTACGAGTCTAGTCATATTCCAGTCTACAAGTGCCGGCATGGCATTGGCAAGTACCCAGCAGACTTAATGGTACGTGCCTTTGTATGAAGGCATTGTCACGTGACGATACTTTGTCTCACTGTCTACCAGGGTAGGAATTAATTCTTATTTTTCAAGGGCGATTTTTTTTAGAGCCTTGGGACTTTTTGAATTTTTGGGGCTATTTATCTACCACTGGGACTATTTCTTCGTTGCACATCAGAATTTAAATGCAATGAAAGATTGCCGATATTTTAGCCGGTGTTTCATCCATAAAAGCAACCATTTTCATTTTTGTTTCAATGCCATAATAAAAAAGAATATGAAATTTTTTGTAGCAAATCTGAGGGCGATTCTGAAGGAAATGGTTGCCCCAAAGGACTGGGTTTGGGGGATTTTAGGGGGCGATTTGGGCTTTGCCAAGGGCTAAATCGCCCGTTGCCCTGTCTTAGACCCCGTTTTACAGTGCAGGGCCGGGCCGAGCCGCGCAGAGCCGCGGCCGAGCCCGCTTTAATTGCGGTACTCGGCCCTCGAATTATGTGCGTTTACAGTGCCGGGCTCGGCCGGTATATAACTTCAACCTTTCAATATTTGTCGTAGTGGCGCTATGCATGTAAACAAACGATTATTAGGCAGCGCGCCGGGGTCACAGAGCGAAGGTGCATGGCCCCCCGCATTTGGGCACCAGATGGTTTACAGTGAGAAAAGGCCGGCGCCGAGCCGCGGCCGAGCCCGCGGCCGAGATACCTCCTGAGGTTGGCCAAATGCGCGGCCCGTTTTTGGCCTGCATTTGGCTCTTTGAGCGTTTACAGTTGAGGCTCGCCCGGGCTCGGCCGCGCTCGGCCCCACTGTAAACGGGTTTATATTCCATGGCTGCTGTCTACTGATCTCCTAGCTTGTGTGTGGATGTTTCCAACATATTGGCAACAGAAACAAATTTGTGCGTAACGTTATAACTGCAGCCGAGAAGCAGAAGCCTGGTTAGGACCCTACCTGAAATATTTGGTCAAAATCATTACCAAGTGGCAGCCTTCCCCGGGAACCCAGTAAGAACTAAAATATTCTGGCACACTTCAATTTCGGTCATAAATTAATGGCTGTTCTTGGAGTGATGGCATGTTCGATTTCAGAGAGAAAACAATTCCATAATTGACTCGCTAAATATGAATGGTTTCTTGCACAATTTTGTCCTGAAATTATGATACAAATGACCAGCATGGGTTTTTGAATTGTAATTTCTTAAAATCTTACTGGGCTCGTATTACCATTATTTGCGATTCGCTTACTAACCCAGTTTTTCTAAAATGAGTCATTTCCTTGAATTTTTCAAAGATGTATTGAAATTTGAAAAGAATAAAATAACAAATAACTAAAGAATAATTGGTGATGACTTAATAGTTCAAACAATGAAATTAGTAAATTGTACAGACTAAATAACATTTGACCAAATCTGATTTTATTGGAAACTCTGCCCACTAAAATAATGAAAATATCTGATTTTGATCATATATTTGTGTGTGTTTTATGTGTATGATTTTTCAACTCTATACGTGAATCATGCTGGTTTGGATATTTACTATGAATGGGATAGTGTGATAGCATCTTTCTGAAAACTTGTCAGTTTCAGTTAAACCCCAGGGTTAACAATAACATCATGGTCTCTATGGAAGAATTTTGTCATCGGGCAAACCAAGGGCAATTAAACCACGAAAAGTGCAAGGTTCTGTGGCCTCTTGTAGTAGTAGCTGTACGTCACCATAGTAGTAGTATTGTATGATGCATAGAACCTTACTTGTCGTCAACTTGCTGTATCCAACGACCCCGTATCTTCAATGACTAAGCATTTGCCGAACAACTGTCACATTATTAAGTGCGATAGATAGCAGTGGAGTAAAAGTCTTCTTCGTTTTCTTTGATTGGTGGTGAGGTACATGAAAGGGAAATCAGATTATGTTTTACTCACTTTTTTGTTATGAAAATCGTGACATATGCTCATATCCATCAAAATCTGATCAGTTTTGAAATGTGCAAAGACATTGTGTAATCTGACACTGATAGATGTAGTAATTTGGATAGGACTATGAATTTTGCTAAAATTTAGAAAAGATTAAATTCAGGTGATGAAGTGGTTGATAAAAGTACAGAAATATCTGGCAGGTACAATGAAATATTGATTGGAATTTGTTGGATAAAATCTATAACTTATGCCTAGACATTGAAAAGTAAATAATTTTCCCTTTCTCCTCTTTCCTTCATTGAGCTGTGAATTAGGATTGTTGGTGAATTATGATACTAATTACAAATCAGTAATTTTGAAGGATTTGACTAATTGATATTTTTTATCGACATGTGAAGTTCATTCATAATTTCAAGTTACATAAACTGTGTTTTTGTTAATTGAAAGTGTGGGTGTATTTCCTGATGACTAAATATATTTAGTTTACTAAAATAGATTGGTGGTGAGAGTAGTAAACCAAGGAGCTCTTTGAGTAAACAAATAAATGACATTTTAGTCGCCAGTCTCTGTTCGATCTGTCAAGCATGACAATAAACACTTTATTTATCCTGACACTTGACAAAGATATATTATTGATACATCCTGTAATTTTACTATATTCTGACCACAAAAATACGAACTACACTTTATTTACTTTCACTCTTGAAGTAGACCCTACCTGTGATTGAAATATTGCTAGTTTCTATTTTGCATGGCATACCTTGGGGTTTGGGTGTGTTTGTTTTGCTAGTTTTTCTGTGTTTTGAACTTTGCAAACCTGCTCATTCAACATGTAGGCCTGTTTTGTTGTTGTTGTTGTGGGATTCTCTTTGTTTAGGGGCTGTGTTTTTTGATCGTATACTCAGATTTGTTCCAAATGAGAAAGAGGTACATAAAAATGCAGTAATCAAAATTTGAGAGTCAGATGTTGAAAAGTTGAAAAAGTTGAAATTTGGCCATTGCTCAAGTTGTATTTGTAATAGCAGTCTAGGTTTCAGGCAGTGCATTCACATGTAGCTAGGTTTCACCCGATTATTTTTAATTTGGTAAAGTCCAACCACAGCAACGATTGCTTGACAATCGTCCAACTGCACTGGTGTGAGATTTTAAACTATTGAGCTTTGATCAACAGGTATTCATTTTTCAATGGAAAATACACAAATCAGGTCTAGCAGACTATTCAAATCCAGTGAGCGATGTTATGTTCAAGCTGGTACATTACATGAATTCGATCAGTGTTTATTTTATTTTCATGAAACCTGACTTTTCAGCCCCAAAGTTTTTGGGAGAGGTTAAGATTTTTAGTGAATCTGTACATGATTTCAGCTTATTTGGTCGTTAATTTTATTAGAGGGTGTGCAAATCATAGCCTTTAATACCAAAGTACCACCCAAATGGCTTCTTTTACTCTGTAGTTGCTCCCCATGGTTTCTCAAAACTTTTGAGTGAAAAAACAGGTCACTGCATGGAAAGGGTGCAATGCGATTTGTGTACAGGAATCCCACAACAACATAAGGAGCTTTAGGAGTTGACCTTGTCTTCGAGGTCATAACTTACCACAGCCTCTGTTAGGTTTACATAGCCCTGAGGTCCAATCAGCAGGTCATTCAAGAAATGTTGTCTGTGCTCCTGGCTGTAGTGTACAAGCTCTATGTGTGCTTACACAATATGCACAGATGAAGATTAGATGTCCTTCCTTGAATTTGGGAATTTCCTGAGATAGACAACAATGGTCTTGCATGGGGGAGTTTGAGAGAACTGGGAAATTCAGAATGATTTCCATTGACATACATTCAAACTAGATCTCTTTTCACCCTCCACATTGTACACTGTACATGTATGTTGCTCTACGAATCTGAAATAGAAAGAAAGTGGGCTGGGTTACATGAATGAAAATCTGAAGAATGTTTTGCCCCTTACAGCAAATTCCAGGTGAGTCATGAGGAATGGAAATATGGAACACAAGCTAGATCTCTTTTTTTACCCTCATCGTTGGATGTAGCTCTATGAATCTGAAACTGAAAGAAAGCGGGGTCACAGTACGTGAAGGAAAATCGAAAGAATGTTTTGTCCCTCGCAGCAAATTCCACCTTGGTCACGAGGAACAGAAGTATGGAACACAATGCACAATCTAGATTTTTTTTCACCCTGCACATTTTATGTTGCTTTATGTAAAACTGAAAAAAAGCAGGGTTACGTGAGGGAAAATCAAAAGAATGTTTTGCCCCTTGATATGGCAAATTCCAAATTGGTCACGAGGAACGGAAATATGGAACACAAACCAGTTTGCAAGAGGTATTGAGACATTAATGCAACAGTATATCGTCTCTTCCCTTGTTTGTAACCTGGTAAATATGTTGGATAAACTATGAAGTGTCCATGGAATACCAAGAAGAAGTGAAACTGAAAGTATGATTTTTGATGTAAAATCCAGTAATGGATGTTTGGAATTCAATCTGACAACTTGGAATTGCTGCATGTATAGTTTTATTTTATTTTCCATTTCTCCCTTTTTGATATGTTGTGTTCTTTATTTTAAATTCCAAGGTTTTTTTTTTCTCAAGAACAATATCTGAAGTAGTAGTAGTGATAAATTGAAAAGACATATTGCGTGAGTTTGGGGTGACAGATATACTAACAGTGAAGTATTAGCATACATGTGTTTGGGACTGCTTGGGTTTACAGGTCACCAAAAAATATTGTCTTTGTATTTTTGTTTAAAAAAGTTCCTAGTTTAGAAATTTTAGCAGGTATCACTTTATTCTGTATTGATGAAAAAATATCTGAAAGATAAAGACAATATGTTTCTAAGATTTTTTTGTGGAAAGGGTATTTGTAACAACATTGTTTGTTGACTTCAGATGAATACATTTTATTCAAACGTTTATTGTAATTGGCTCTTCATGCTATATATTCCCAATGATAATGATGGCTGTATTGATGGAAGGCTTTGTCTTCATATGTTACAGTTTAACCCATTAGAGGTAATTTGATTTCAATATAACATGCATTGTCCATCGACCCCAGCCTGAGACATCTTATTTGTAGTCTCCAATGGGTTAAAATGTTTATCTGTCTTATTTGCATAGATGCACCTTGAGATCATCAATCCGCAAGGTATCCGGGTGGAGCAGTTTCGAGAGACGAGGGTCGTCAATGGTTTCCTGGACAAGACATTCAGATTCCATGCTGAGCCGATGTTTGGAAACTGGTCAGTTGCTGTACATCATGGTCTACAGGTAACAACAAACTTTTGTTTATTTTCATATAGTTCAGTCACAAAAAAAAAATATATATATATATATATATACGGGGTTCCCAGCCAACTTGGAAGTCAGGGAAAGCCAGGAAAATTACTTTTCCCTTGTTGCAGTCAGGGAAAATTCAGGGAATTTGAGAAAAGTCCTTTAAATCAGACAAAATTCAAGGAATTTTGTTTGTCAGTAGTCCAACTATCTTGCCTGGTGTCCATACTATGACCACAAGGTGAAAAAGAACTTAACGAAGCAAGAAATTGGTGAAATAATGATCCCGAAATTTTTAACTTCCATGAGGGAAAAATCAGAGGAGAAGTTTGTTTTCTGCAAAGTGCTGGGGACCCTGATAAATGAAATAAGTGTCCAAACATTTATTGCTAAGATTTTTAATGTAGTTTTTTTATCACTGAACATTTGTTTGACATGATGATGGATTTAAAAACTAATATTTTGGTGATCATGAAAAATGTTTGAGGGGTGCTAAAACACAAGAAAAGACTAATGCAAAATTCTATAATAATATTAATAATAATAAAAAAAGCATGTCAGGTGCAAAAGACATCCCATTTACTTGTTTATTTTGCAATGGAAAATACAAAGTGGGTGCTGTTAAATGAAAATAAGTGTATTTCTAATACTGATGTCTACAGGCAAATCCATAGCAACAGAGCTGTTCTTACATTGTCAGTCAAGTGCCAAAATATTACTCATGAATATTGAATATTAAGTTTTTTTCACTACTAATGACAGTACTTTGTATTGTCTTATTACCGGAAAGTTTTCAGTACTTCACTGTAAATTGGATCATCCATGTGAACTTCTTGTGATTATATTTACATACAGTAGGAGCAATGTTAAAAACCTTGTCACACTGAACGTTTGACTGTTTGTCCTCTCTGATTTCGTAATTAATACGCAGGAAGTAGCTTGAAAAAGAGGAAATATTAAGTGTCTGTTTTTGTGAGTCCCGGAAGATCATAGATCCATTAACGACTCTAAAACCATATCAGTTTCCGCTTGTCAAATTAGCCTTGGGTTGTATTTTAAGTTGTTTTCAAGATTTGAGTTATCAAGAACAAAAGAACTACCCATAATACTTTTTTAATGTTTGTAAATTGTAACATATTCTCTTGACCATACTTTTTAAGTTAATTTTGATTGAAATAAAATTACATCCTAGTTTACATTGTATTTCCACTTTGCAGTGTAGTGGTATTAAATACATTAAAGTCATATCATGGTGTCTTGTTAGAGAGAGACCCTTGTCAAATTTGGGGTAAATGATTATGAAATAACTTCCGATAAGTATTTACTTTATCAATTACTGATAGAATCATTTGATTAACTTTTGAACTGATGAGTGCTTTTTAAATTAACATAAACCTTTTTTGTTTGGGGAGGGGGGGGGTAGAGTAAAAGCATGTTCCAACTATTTAACAAATGAAAATTAGATGTGGACTGCTTTTAACCTTAAACATTATTTTCATTTCAGTTTGAAAGAAATACAACTGTTCAGTTTGAAGTAAGAGAATATGGTGAGTACACACATTAATTTTATACCACTTTGATTCATTTGTAAAAGAAAGTTATAAAGTAATATAAATTGTATTTATCTTTTTAAAAATTAAACAGTAAAATAATTAAGTGAAGGGTATCACATGTATCATGTCCATTAAACTGATGTAGTGTGCATTGTATTGTATTGTATCGTACTTGTATTTAGCTTTATATTATTCTACAGATACGCCACAGAATAAAAAAGAAAGTATAGGATTATCAGGACGAATCGAATGGAAATGTCAAAAGTAAAGAGTGTACGTAACAACAATTACAAATCATTGTTTCTGACAATTAGCTCTGATTAATGTTACTTATACATGAACTGTTGATTCATTGTACATTTACATTTACATTTCATGTTTGTTATCCTTTAATAAACATCTGGAAAAAAGTTTAATCTCTGTGTTGTAAGAATTGGGTAAACCCCTATAAAGCACACACCCATTGTAATGTTTTTACACCTGTTACAGAATAAAGGAAGAAAAAAGGGGGTAATGTGTCATTTTACTTAGCAAGTCAAGGTTAATGCCCTCTTCTTATATGAGAAAACCAGACCATAGGATGTGCTCATTGTTTAAAGACACAGGCTAACATTGTGGAGCTTCAAATAAAAAAAAAAGTCAAACTTTGCTATCTGAGCTACATAGTAGTGTTTGAATGGACACATAAAATTTATGCTGGCACTGGCAAGATATGAATGAATAAACAATTAATACTTGGGGCCAGTAGAAAATAGCCCAGATTTACACACAGTTGACAAAACTTTGAAATTCCAAAATTTTCTGATTATTTGGTTTGAGTTTGATAAAATATTTAGCATTTTTTGTTATTTTTTTTTTATTATTTTGGTTTACATGATCCATCAAACATATATTTTTGTTGTTGTTGCTAAGATCAACCACCTTGTCGTTAAGTTTAATGTTTGTCATGAGTCACTATGGTACTATCAAATTAGACAATTCAAATAATTATCTCTTTTGTGTTATTCTCAAATGCTGGAAAAACAAAAACACTGCTTATTTAATGCTTGTGAGAAATAATTTCATTTTTTTTTGCCACCAAAAACTGTTTGGATCATTTATAAAAATGAAAAAGAAGTATGTATTATCTTGTTTTGCTCAAAATTAATGAGGCATGCAAAAGTTTAATATCATACAATTTATCATTTTCTTGTGTTTGCAGTGTTGCCGACCTTCACAATCAAGGTCAACACACCTGATTTTATCCTGAGAGACGAAACGTTCGTTGACATCTCTGTCGAAGCAAAGTAAGCCTTATGTCAAGTATGGTTAACACTTGCCATGCTTGTTAATTTGCACAGATTATTTAATACAATGAAAGCAATAAGTCGGAATGGTAATGGGGATGGTGATGATGGTGGTGGTGGTGGTGGTGGTGGTGGTGGTTGTGGTGATGGTGATGACGAAAATAGTGATGATGATGGTGGCGGTGGCGGTGGTGATGATGATAGTGATGATGATGGTGATGGTGATGGTGATGGTGATGGTGATGGTGATGGTGATGGTGATGGTGATGGTGATGGTGATGGTGATGGTGATGGTGATGATGATGATGGCAATGGCGATGATGTTTGTGGTGATGATAACGATGATGATGGTGGTGGTGATACTGATGGTGATTGGTGATGGCAATGGTGATGGTGATAATGACAAATGAATAAATAAAATCACTAGTCTTTGAAGATCATACATCAGGTCTACATGTTGTCATATTTAGCTCGTAGTAGTTCCATTCATAACATTTCCCCCATTGTCCCTTTTTTTAGTAAATATTGTATCAGATTTAAATCCAAGATATTACCTGCAGAAAGGAAAGTATTGCTGATTTCAAATGAAATAACCAAGTTAATCCAGATTGGGACCCCTACTTGGTCTGTAAAGGGTAGTAATTCAATTCGCCTAATCTTCTGAGAAATTCACGGTGGTGATGGGTGATGGTGATGGTGTTAATGACGAATGAATAAATAAAATCAGTCTTTGAAAATATGACATCAAGTTTACATGTTGTCATTTGACAATGGTGTCATAGCTTGGGGAGGTCCATTCATGCAATTTCCCTAAATGTCCCTATTAATTAGTAGTTATTATCATCTAGTAATTATTGTATCAGATATCACCCGCAGAAATGAAAGTATTGCTGATTTCAAATCAAATGACCCATAATCTAGATTGGAATTTTGGTCTGCAAGCAGTTATCATAGTAATTCAATATTAGCCTCATCTGACATATTACTTCCAAGAAATTCACAGTTGAATTTACAGGATGACTCATAGTGGTGTCATGTTGTAACATGTGTGAGGGTTTCGCAAGGGAGGTCCAGGTATAAGAAAGAGTTTTATTAACATCAACTCTAAAAAAATCATAAAAATCAGTGATTGATTAGAGTGGATTGGAACCAATATTCCGTGAGAGAACAATTGTTCTATATTATCTATCCATGCAGTATGTGATGTTAACCAGCATATACGTAAGGTGATTGTTCTGAGTAGCGACCTCACTTGCTCATGACAATTTTTGTTTCTCCATTTTAGATTCAAAGCCATTTTCACGAACGCATCATATTTTGCGACCTCACTTGCCCATGACAATTTCTGTTTCTCCATTTTAGATTCAAAGCCATTTTCACGAACGCATCATATTTTGTGTAGAGAATCCCTTTGTTTCTTTCACCTAAATAGCAATGAAGATCCACACAAGCCATTTCAGAAACTATCATTTACATGTAACACCCCAACACCCCATCAAATTGACCCCTTCGCATCCCCACTCAAATAAACGTATCTTAATCTTGGCATGGGTCGGATAAACATTTCTTAATTTTTTTTTCAGTTATTAGGAATGCGACACCTTTAGGTAGGAAAACATGCAGTTGTAAGACTCACATACCTGACCTTTGACCTTAACCCAGAAATAACCAATAAATTTAGGGATGGGGTGTCAGTATGCACATTCTGTCAGCTTCTAGCCCACTGACTGTCATCAGTTCAATATCATTTGTTGCTATGATGTCTTTGTTGCTCGATAACAATGGCTGAATCCTGTGAAATAAATTATAAAATTGAAAGAAGTAAAAGTTTGAGATTGAACTGCAGATTGATGTTTATGAAGCCTTTAAAACTAATAAACAGGGCAGAAGTAAAATTGTAAGTATTTTATGAGACTAAGCCACAAATTACTGTTTATGTAGCCTAACACATCTGGGGTCTTAAAACTAAAAAATCATCACTTTATGAAAAACAAAATGAATTCATTCTAATTTCAGATATTACAAATATATTGAAAATAGATATTGCTTCATTTGCAACTTTGTAGGAAATCAGTGTGTTTAAAATGACAGAATAATAGCAGGTCATTATTGTTCAGGTATGCGCGTGTAAGAAAATGAGACTTAATTTCATTCTAGTGAATTTTGTGTATCCTGTTTACAAAAAAAATAAATAAAATTTTGTTTGCAGTCAGGTCACGGCCATATTGATAGGTGATTTACTCAAGTCTCTGTAAACAATGCACAGATTATCAGAGCAGATGATGGATGTGCACATTTCCAAATATGGCCTTACAAATTATATGTAAATATTGTGGGGAAAACAAACAAATTGACATGAACGAAATGCATTAAGGTAGACAAAGATTTATGTCTCCAGTCATGGATAAACAGTAAAGGCTATGTCCAAATTCCAACCTACATGCAAAACTTGAACTAAGCTGATATATGATATATGATATATTTTCAATAATGTGATGTTAGATATGCAAGATATTCGGAAAATGATATTGCTTGAACGTCAAGTTAAATTTACTCAAAATGTCATGGGCTATATTATGGATTGAAGGTGGGTTGGAAAAGAGTTACCTTTCATGATGACATAAAAGAGTTACCTTTCATGATGACATAAATGATCCTTGATTTCCATAATACATGTACAATTTTTCCCCAAATATGGGCAATAGTCTGATTTAACCTTCAAAATTTGTGACTAAATTGTATGGGGGTGGAAACTAATTTTTTTGGATGACAGGTTTGTGGGGAGCTAGTGATTCTAAAATGGTAATGACCGGCCACCATTTGTCATGATTAAAAATAAATAAATGCATAAACCGCATACCACAGATACAAACCTTCCAGCCCAATTTCAATATGTCCTATCTTGTGTAGGAGGTCCAGGCAGGGCAGGTTTTATTTCCATCTCCGAGAACCAAAATGCTAAATCAGGAGTAAGGGTAGCAACCTGTTACCCGTAGGAAATAGATTTCATGGTAATGACGTAAAATTGAGACACGAGTAGGAGGTGAAGTAAATGGCAATACTATTGAAACCATGTAATAATGTTTTCTCAGGTTTTGGGGGTTTCTGCTAGAGCATGGAGAGCTGATTTCCATTAGTTTTGAGGTGGAAACAAGACATTTGTCAACAAAAATAAATTGTGTGTACGTACGAGATTTTTCTGATGTCGATAGGTCAGGTGCACATATCATGGCAACTGGCAAGATCTCTACCCCACCTTTCTATCGTCTTGTGGATGATTGAAAGGTGGTCTGAGGAGACATGATCCAAGCATAGAAGAGTATCGGGTTTCAAACACAATCAATTTGAACTAGTTGGTAAAATTAGGCCAGTATTCATGAAATTTTCATACTGACAGTTGTACGAGGTATAAAGAAATATATTGCCAAGCTACATGTAGTTTTATATGCATTGTTGGAAACACATGTGATATGTCTTCAAAATGTTAATTAGAAAATGGGCACAATGTCATTCAGCCTTGATTGTGGGCCTGTGAAATGTTAACAACAGATTTTAGTTCTGTTCCTCAAACTTATATACATGTACTGGTACAAGTTTCCTCCAAGTATTACAATAAGCTGCTAATGCAACTAGGAGAAAGTACTGATGATTTCTATTTGAATGGGGCATGAACGAAGGGCAGTCGACCTACAAGTTATGAACCCTAGCCGCGATAGTCATGTGTTTGGCAGGAGGGGGGAATCCCTCAAACTCAATTACGAACATCAGACAACTAAATTTCCGGCGACTCTTCCGGCAATTAGAACATGTGTTGGGGTGGAACCACAACCAAGACGCAAGTTTGACCTTGGCCGAACCTTGTACCTGTGTTGTATAACCACTGTTCTGACAGAAACTCACAATCAAGCAGCTGTATTAAGCGTGTCTAATGGCTAGTGAATTGACGACCACAATTGTAACTGATCACTTGTGGTCGTGTAACCTAACCCTGAACTTCGCCCTTCCCCAAATAGGTAGCTGTTTCACATCATGAATATTCATGGGCCAGCCTCTTAACGTGACTGATGTGTAATTTTGTTCGTAGATACGTCTACAAGAAGCCGGTCCAAGGGAACTTTCAACTTATCATGGGGATCCTGGAGAGGGATGGACATGTTGTCAACCCGGTCGTGCACCAGGCACCGGTGAGTAACGCACTTGATTAACCCATCACCCCCTGAGCCATCCAAAAGTTGCCCTTTAGAATAGATCATTAAAGGAAGATGGAGCCAGCAAGTTACAGGAATAAGTTCAGATTTTTATTGTTGACATTTTGAGAAATGTGAAAATTATGGTACATATAAAGAAAGCCTAAATAAAAAATACTGTGTGACTTATTATTATTATTATTATTGCTTTGTCATCATTTCGGATGACAGGGACTAGAAAAGCGAAGTTAATCACTGTTACCCTCAGGCATCCAGTCCCGGGTAGTTTTTGCAATGGGGATAAAGTGCCTTACCCAAGGACACAACCGCCATGGCCCAGCACAGATTTGAACCGCGGACCTCTAGGTCGAGAAACCAAAGCCTTATCCACTAAGCCATGACGCCTCCCCTATACATGTACCATCAGGAAGGCCCTATCAATTAGTAGATTGCTGTTAATTGTATGTCTTAGCGTACATTTAGTTGTCCCAATAGGACAAGAAAACTGAAACAACTACAGGTGGATGAGCTTATTGATTAAAAAAGTGCATAAATTAATACGGCGTGATTAGCACGTGTTGGGCTGCATGTATAAGTGATGTCGGGACAGCTTGAGGCAGTCGCACATGCGATTGGTTGGTTTGCGAGAAATGGCTGTTACCCCAAAATAGAAGATGAAGAGTTTGGCACAGGGAAAGAAATGCACTAAAATATTGACGTTTTAAGTGTTTTGTGTGATCGTTTGTTGCATGACATCTTATTCCTGGCTATAATGCACCATAATATACAGGTAAGAATACAGAATATTGCTTTGAAGTTTAAAGAACTTGTTAACCTATTCCTGTTACTTGCCAGCTCCATCATCCTTTAATTCCTGCTATTCCCAGAACAACCTGAATCTGTCCTTCCCATTACACTTTTAACTGGCTGAAACTAGTGCAGTAGTTGAGGCCAGCCTTGGTCCAAGTCACCTGTACAAACTCCTTATGAGGAAGGTTCCATTTCCGACAACTATAATTCGAAACTTGACTTATCCTATTAAAGGGAGAACGGCACCGGAAACTAACCACGGCATAGTTTAAGAAAACATTTGAGTTCTTGCCCAACAATCAATCGCACGTCCCACATTGGCTGAAAGCTGCCAAGCATGACGATGCATCCACCCGACGTCGTGTTATTCACGCCGCAGGCCATGTATGCACTGTTTGACTCGAAAGCTCCTCCCCTATGACTGTTTCTGCAAGTGTTATCTTAAGACAAGGCTTGCCAAAGAACATAAAAATAACACAATTAAACTAATTTATAGGCGCCTTGCTAAGTTTTGAGTGTCACACAATAGCCCTTATTTATGGCTGTATTTATCACCATATACCAAGATTCTACACAATACTCTCATGCTCTTTATTTCTTAACTTAATGCTGTTAGTATGCTGGTGCCTTCTCCCTTAAGTGTAAAAAATGAGAGTGAAACAATTTTATTGCGTAATTATGAATGGAACAGAGGTTTTAAATGTTGCATCATCTAACACGCACAATTAGGAAATGTCATCAAATCTCCCATGAGCAGCGCAACTATCTGAGTACGACCCCCACATGTACGTCTCACTGTTTACTGATGATCAGTACGGTTTTAGAAAAGGATGATCATGTTATACGCAATTGCCCAACTTTTGTGAATTGGGGACCAAGGGAAGGAACTGTATGATATAGGAAATGTTGTTCTTTTACAGACAACTATATGCGATATGGAGGATTACTCTTTGGTGTCTTTCATTCACAGTTGGACCATGGATTTGGATTCTATACATTGGCTCTTCCTGTGTTTGGACAAAATTGGTTTGAAAACTACGAGGGGCGTCGACTTCACATCACCGCCTCGGTGACCGAACACGCTATAGGAGTGACGGAGAGGCTCGTGGACACGTCAACTATCATTGTCCGTAGTCCTTACAGGTTCAAGCCTGAGAGAACTGTGCGTTACTTCAAGCCAGGGCTTCCATATGAATTGCAGGTTTGTTTAAAAATATCTTTTTTGCCCAGCAAAATTATTCTCCTGAAATAAGTGTCAATAATATAGAAGGTATGGCATTAATACAATTTGTTCTCTCATTTAGATGATAACCAAAGTTCTTTCAAAAAGGTTAAAAAACATGCTTGACAGATGGATAATGATGGGCTATCCAACGATATATTTCATTCATCTCAATTCATCCGAAAACGTAAATAAATTGGGTCAGTGATAATATAATAAAGGTAATGGTTTAATCATAATTCATCAAATATATTTGAAATAAATGATTAAATATATATATTCAATGAACATGAAGTCAAGCATTATTAAGGTGTGTTATGTAACTTGATGTTGAAAGTGATTTTAGATCAATATGAACTCCTTGAGACTATTAAAGGGAGGTTATTTTATCATCAAATATGAAACGTTGATACCTTAAAACTGATGGTTCATCGCTGTAAGAGGAT
The DNA here is from genome assembly GCA_001188425.1 of Eucidaris tribuloides. NCBI lineage: Eukaryota > Metazoa > Echinodermata > Echinoidea > Cidaroida > Cidaridae > Eucidaris > Eucidaris tribuloides. The sequence continues at coordinate 36,103 of JZLH01S0113374.1, read as the reverse complement.
ATGACTTTCTCCTCAAAATATTTTGTTCATTTTCAGTAGGAGTTTGAGATACTGATGATATGATGAATAAAATGGTTAAATTTGAAAATTATAAACATGTTTGGCACAATGTAGTCCACCACCATCATTAAGTATGGAACCTAATCATATCTGTAGACAATTGCGATGTCATGTTGGGAATAAATGACCATTTTCTTTCTTTAAAACATCAACGTTTTCAGTACGAGTTAGAGACGGTTACTGGTCAACCAGCCCAACAGAAGGAAGTTGGCATCGAAGCGTTTGCCCGCACCAGCAACGGACTTGTGACTCTCTTTAACACCCAGGACAGCATCAATAACGCTCAACTGACGGACGTCAACGGCCTGGTTCGATTCATCTTTAACACCACCAGAGATTCCGAGAGCATCAACATCAGGGTAAATATGAAAGGGCAATTCCACGCTGATAGCAAAAAGTAGAGCTGGTGATATTTGATCTAAACCACATTTGATTTATCATTGAAAAAACATCATCGATGACACCATTTATCTCCTAAGTTGAAAAACAGATTTGTGATGAAGAAGATAAATTTATGTTAGGCTTAAATTGACTGAATTGACAGTGCGCCCTGTGGGGCTGTTATCAAATCGTGGTCAAAACAATGTTGCTTTCTGTAGACCCTCTTGTAACTACATGTAGATCAGGCGATTCATGGTGCCAACTGTTTATAAATTGCATTTTTGGTGGGCATTGTGTTGACAGAGTTGTTATGTTTGTTGACAATTATACTAAATGCATAACTGCGTTTGATACCACAAGTTTGATAGCTGAAGAGAATGGAGGTCTCTCTTGTATCCCCACCTCCCTGTTTCTACCTTATGATTACAGGCAGTAGCACTCATGTGCAGAATATTCATAGCTATGGGGATTTCTTGGTCCCTCCCACTGCAGTGCATGCATTTACCCCATTAGGTTTTCATAATCGATGGTATTTTGGGCCATATCTTGCCTCCGGCGATATTTGGAAATAATCATGAGATCATTATCGAATATTCAATATTTTTTCAACATCGAATAATTTTGATATTATCAAAATATCGCCCAGCACTAATAGCAAGTTGCTTTCAGTAGAAGCAGACAAATTAGTGAAACACATTAGTGAAAGTTTGAGAAAAATTGAACAAGTAGTAATACAGTTGTACATGTTTACAAATTTGTCAGATCACTGGAAAATTAGCAACACTTTTATTCTATGTGAGCAACCCTCCATATTAGTTTATACTCAAAATGCCTATACATTTTCATTTGCTCTAAATAAACAATTTCTTCATCAGCGCTCCATGTATGTTCATACTAAATATGTTTTTCGGAGGGTATAGGGGGGTTGCCCCCTAAAATTTTCAAAATTCAGACAGTCCTGGGTTTTAGCAGTGTAATTCACAAAATTTAGGTCTTTTTGACATTTTTGCCTCCTAATGATTTTTGCCCTCCCCAAGGTTTTACCCTGGTGCTGCCCCTGAACCTCGGTAATATTGCATCATATTTTGTTGTGCTCTCAAAGCCCCCAGCCATGACACACACGTCACATTCTTGAAACTGGATAGGTCTATATTACAAGCAATATAAGTCCATTTGTGACCACCCAGCTTAAAACCCACAAAGAATAGGCCAAAATGAATTTTATATTTTCAACATAGTTTCAAAGAGTAATCTGTGATCTTTAAACTGATACATAACTTATTAAAATTGGACCATCTTAACCTATTCTAACAGTGATTGAAATAAGACAGAGTTATTAGGCGCAGTTTCACAGAAAAGGGAGAAAAGAGGATTTAAAGATTAGGTTCATTCAGCAATCAGCTGCGCCATGATAAGCACCAGTCCCCAAAAATATGGTTCAGAAAAACTGCTTATATCTCAATGTTGGTTTTATTTTAAGCCACCAAATTTTTACAGTGGGTAGAGGAATGCTTACCTTTTCAGATAAGATAAACCTGAAAAATTTGAATTGGTCAACTCAAACGACCCATTTTGGTCTGTTACAAAGTTACAAACAATTGTAATCTGTGACTTTTTGTTGGTTTGGAACTGGGCGGTCACATTTCTACAATGAATCTTTGAATCCCGCGTGTACAAGTATAAGTACAAAAGGAATGCTTGTTACCCTATGCAATCAGTTACAGTGAATGCTTGGTTTATTTTTATTTCTTTTGTTACTCGTGATAGGTTTTCACTAAGGACGATGCTCTCGGCTACAACAATGCTCAATATGAGTTTGACGCCAATCCGTATGAGTCTCCAGCTGACGACAGTTACTTATCGATTCAAATCAATTGAACATAACCTTGAGGGTGAGTTGTTTGAGTAGTCATTGTTGACCTCTCATTTGGTTGTACAAAGTAACTTAGTTACCTCAAATTAACCCGTTGCTTACGGGAACCGGATTGGCCCTGTACAAAGTCTATGGGGATTTACAGAATCTCGTAGTCAACGGGTTAAATAAGTTTTAAAATCAGGGTATACAGCCAGAGGCTGAATTGCACCCGTATCCTTAGTGTCAAAAATTAAAAACAAGACGGAATTAATCAGTAAATGTCATTAAAAGCAAATACGTGCATAAGTCATTATTGTCTGAATATACATATGAAATTCTTGAAATTCTACATCCATAAATTTAAGCTACAATAGCACATGATATCTGTAAAATGTGTTTCTAACATTTGTTTTATTACATAACTTTATAACTCTGAGAAAAAATGATAATTGGTTAAGTTCACCTATGACCTTTTAAAAGAAAAAAAA
>JZLH01S0113374.1:23175-33249 GCA_001188425.1 Eucidaris tribuloides | reverse complement strand
CTAAGAGATCTAAATTTAGAGTGGCCTGTTCGTGCACATGAAACTTTTCAGTGATATTTTTGAATATTTTCTTGCAGGTTGGAGATGAGGTATATGCAAACGTTCACTACACAGGGCCAGGACCAATCAACAACCTGAATGTGTTTGTAAGTATTAAAAGTTTATATCAAGTTATTTTCTTCATGTCTGTCTGTCTGTCTGTTTGTTTGTATGTATGTGTATGTATGTGTGTTTGTGTGTGTCTACAGTTTGTGTCATGTACTATGTTAGTTTGGAAATAAAGTCCACTTCAAAACGGGATAAGAAAACAAATTAAAAACAAGTGTTTTAAAGGCGAGGAATCTCATTTGCAACTCTCCCCGCGGAATAGGAAAAGATCACTTACGCCCTTAGGCTATTGATGGACATGTCTGTGAAATCTGGGGATCAGTAATTATCCTAGACTTTGCAAAATGTGCAAAATAAACAACGGCCGCTAGTGTAAGCTCTATGTGAGGAGATATTGTCTGTATGAGACAAAAATTTAAGTCGAGTCTAATGGTCACTGTAATTCCACTAAAACTGAGAGTCAAGCTCCTGTACTAAAGGTTCTCAGAAAGAATTTTCTTCTATATGTTTATTTACACAATATTAATTTTTGTTCATGCAAAAGAGATGTTTCGTGCGATATGTCCGCAACACGAAAAGCTCTCGTCATGACATTTCATGACTTTTTTCCTTTGAGTCTCTTGCATCTTTTAACCCGTTGAAGACTAAGTACGATTTAGCTTGTGTTCGGGTCTATGGAAAATGCGTGTTATAGTGAAATCAAAATCGCCTCCAACGGGTAAGTTACGCATAATTTTGTATGTGCATGTCACACCAAAAGTTGCTCGAAAACGTGATTTTGTGTACAATTTCAATACAAATTGTGTTTTCAGCCAAAAATCATAAGTTTATGTATATTTTTGCTTTTACTGATTAAAATTACTAATTTTTTGGTGTTTATGATCGCATAAGTGTCACCAACAAATTTCATTGAAAAAATAATAAAAACAAAAGGTCCAAAAAAAGAAATTCATAAGAAATTTGCAAAAACATTAAAATACATAAGAAATTGACTCTGATATCGCAATTTTTTTCTAGTACATTTGCTAAGAACACCACAAAGGTTGTCTACATCAAAAATTTGCATTTTTGGAGCTTTATTTAGTGAGTTAGAACAAAAAGTATGATTTCACACATTAATTATGTGTAAATTAACATAATTAACTAAAAACAATTTTAAAGAAAAAATAATGATACAATTTTGTAGATTAGGTCGCGGGCCAATTTTGTCGCGATCGCGCGGTCAGTGGCCGAGATCCAAAGGGACCCCCCCCCCGGCCATATTATCTCCCAAAATAACCCAGCCTAGATGGAGTTAACAGTGGGTGTGTAATATTCACGTTGTATCCTGTAAAATAAATAACAGTAATATTCAGACATAATGTAGACACTTGTCACCCTAACTAATTGGCATTCTTCTTGTAAACACAGTTTGTGGCACAAGGAAAAGTGCTGGAAGCCAGAAACATTGACCGCATCATCAACAGTCCGGAGCGGGTCTTCTTCCGGGTGAGCGCCGACATGGTTCCTAGCGTCAGACTCGTGGCCTACTTCATCACCCAAAGCGGCCAGGTTGTGGCCGACTCCGTCTGGCTCCATATCACGAACACCTGCAAGTATCATGTAAGTATCGAATGCATCGAAAAGTATCAAAATGCAGGGTGACTTAGAACAAACATGGACTGTATACTTTCATTTTGGTAACAAGCACATCTTGTAATCTTAAATTATTAAGGGCTTGAATTTATTGTACGTCAATGTAAATGGTTTATGGGGTGGGGGGGGGGCAATGTCTGCCACTGTTTACTTTGCATAAGGATTAAACCATGTAATATTTGTTTCTGTACATTATATTTGTTTTTGTCGAGCACGTGTACAATTGCAGATTTCTGGAGATCAGCCTAGTGCTGGTCTGATCGTGATACAGAGATAAATGTTGATTTTGATTGGGGTCATATTGCCCCATGTTATTTGAACAACGTTGGCTCCCTTTGAACTCTGATTTGTACTTAAAGGCACTATATAACAATGTTTTCAGTTTAAAAAATCTGAGCTACATGATTCCCCATGCTACTAGTGTCTTTGAAACAGTCTAAAAATGAAGCCCTGAAAAAAATTGCAGTGTAAAACAATCATTAAGTGCTTTAAAAAAGTGAAAATCATTGAGAGACCATTCCAGCTTTTCTCCATAGACTGCTGTGTTGCAGAATTTCCTATCGCCCGATATAAAATTACTGTGCCAATTTGTATCTGCACATATTGTACTAGTGACAGCATAACTGTCCAAACGTTTGTGTTGTAGGGTGTTTATTTGTCCATTCAAACACTGTCAGATATGTCAGATAGCAAAGTTCGACAATTTTTTAAACGGGTCTTCCACAGTGTTATATAGTGTCTTTAAAGCCCAAAGTAAGAAAGAGCAGACTCTGCTCTTCAGATGAGGTATAACTCATATAACCTTAATGCCTTATTAACCCTCTGGATGCTATAATGTAAAATATAGCCGAAAATCTCGGGGGGTCCCCCCCCCCCTGAGATTTTTCATTAATTAATTTAAAAAAAAACTAAAGACATTCAGAATCTATTATTGCAGGGTTATGACTTTGGGGCATAAAGCTTTCAAATTAACAAATAATTTCCAAAACTAAACTTGAGCTTTAAATAAAAAAACAACTGAAATACAACAGAAAAGGAAATGTATTATTTATTATTGGCATAGGCGTATGCAGGATTTTGCCAAGGGGGTGTTCTTCCGCAGCCAAATCCTAGGTCAACATTTTTTTCCGGTCTGCCCAGCCACCGAAAAAGTTGCTGAGCAGGGGTGGGTAGTGATGAAAAATTTTTCATTCCAAATCTGAGGTCCAAAATGTTTTCAGGTCACGCCAACCGCCGAAAAGAAAAGAACAATTTGCACGGGTGAATTTCTGAATTTTCCCACCAGCTAAAACAAAATCACCATTTCTTTCATATCTTCCAGTGATTTAAAACACCCTCGTTTTAGACAAAAATGGAGGTATTTTGTGGAAAAAAGGGGGTGTTTTGGGGGTGTTAACACCTCCCTCTTGCCCCCCGCGTACACGTATAATTATTGGTAAATGTGTCTTGTGTCAAGTATTATGCAACTACGAGATCACATCCATTATTTTTTCTGACTCTGAATACCTTTCCAGGTCAGTCTGAACATTGCTGAAGAACCAGAGGATGAATCCAACTCCTACCTTCCCGAGAGCCCCCTCACGCTACTGGTCGACGCCCACCCAACATCCTATGTGGGCTTCATGGGGGTAGATAAGGCTGTGTATGCACTCAACAACAACCACAGACTAACAAAAAAGAAGGTAAGTAATTGTGTAACACAATGATTTGCTAATGCTACTATGTTATACATTGAACCCTATGACAACATTTGAAGGATCTTTTGTGATTTTGGGGAGATCTTTTTCAATTTTGTTTGCCAAATTGTCCTCAACCCGTTACAATTTCTAGCACCGTTTTTCTGACGATTTGAGGCAATAGAGAAACAATGGATCAGCAAGTATTGATCTGTATATCATTCTGCTTATGAATGGATATGTCCATTGAACTTTGGAGTTAAAATCTTGTATCATATGTCGAGCTTGAATATATTCATATTTAATGCATTTGCAATTGTACTAAAATATGACAAGGAAACTTATTTATTTTCATAGTGCTTGAATATTAGACCATGTATCCTTCACCAAGGCAGCAGCTATACAGCGCCATAGAAAGGGCCAGTGGCTGAGAGTGTTGGTAGTGTTGAAGTGGCCATCACACCGTGTTTGCACCCTTCTCTTTTTTGATGAAGTGTGTAGGTTCTTTAATGTGCCGAGGTGTTTCGGTCTCAACACGGGACCTCTGGCTTTATGTCCTATCCAAGGGACGGGGTAATGGGGTAAAGTGCCTTACCTGACGTGGACCCGAACCACGGATCTCTATGTTGGAAAGCCAAGCTCTTCTTTCAGTATTCCGTTCTATGTTATTCCTGATTGTGTCAGGCACAATTAAACTGAAATTTGTCAAATTTTGTATTTATTAACAACTGTAAAAATTACCACCTTCTGTCACCCTTCATTACAGATGTTCCAGATGGTTCAGTCCTATGATATGGGCTGTGGCCCTGGAGGTGGACCCACTTCTGCTCTCATTTTTAAGGTAAATTAGCATATTTTTGTGTGTTTACTTACCCCATTGGAGATGAATTGACTTCAATATAACACACATTCTCCATATAGACCCAACCTGAGATATTGTGTTCTTAGATTCCAACGGGTAAATTCGTTGTCAACTGCATCCTAGCTGTAGTTTTAGTCCCTCCTGTACTGTTAACCCGTTGGCTATGGGAACCTGATGTACCATGTATAAACTCAAGGGTAATTACCGATTATCAAACGCAACAGGTAAAAGACACTACATATAACATTGTGGAAGCCCCATTTAAAATTTGTCAAACTTTGCTATCTGACATATCTGACAGTGTTTGAATGGACATATAAACACCCTAGAACACAAGACTTCAGACAGTTATGCTGTCACTCGTAAAATGTGTACAGATAAAAATCGGCACATGAATCATTTATTGTAGGTGGACGAAAATTCTGCAACACAGCAGTCTATGGGGAAAAACTGGAATGGTCACTCAATGATATTCACTATTGAAAAGCATATAATGATTGTTTTGAACTGCAATTTGTTTAGTGGTTAATTTGTAGACCTTATCAGAGACACCAGTAGCATAGTCGTACAGCTCAGATTTTTTAAAAACTGGAAACACAGGTTCAGGATACCTTTCACTGGCAGGGAGAACTGCAAAAATAATGTTTTGGTAAATCTAGTGCCCCGTTATTTTCTTGAAGGCATTCACTCTTTCAATGTCATTACATAAAACATCATGAGGCACTCATTCATTTATCGATCCGTTGTATTTTTAACGTCAACAGGCTTCGATCCATTTTTCGGATGGGGGGCGGGGCAAAAGTATATGAATATGTCAACATTTTTGGTGTGTTCTGTGTGCGAAATTGTGCAGGAAATTTGAAAATTGAGTATGTTTGGAAGTGTTTTCATGTTAAGTGGTTTTGTAGTGCCTCGTCATGGTTTTTTCAAACATATTCTTGCATTACATGTTATGAATTTTTCAATTTGTCAAAATTATGGGGGGGGGGTAGGGGGGGCAAAACAATATGTTTGCCCCCCAATACTTTCATTGGGGTGGCGACTGCCCCTCTACCCCATGGGATCTACACCCCTGATTAATGTTGTCCATCTTTTTCTCTCCTTTACTCTGTTGATTCCTCTCCTTGAAGGATGCTGGTGTGACAGTCTTAACCAATGCTCAGTTGTCCGTCCCAGCTCGCGAAGGTTAGTCAATAAATATATTTATTTTCAAATGAAACTTCAAAACCTGAATTGTATGATCATTTTTTTGTTGATTTATTTTATTTATTCATCTCCTATTGATAAATGTATTTATTCCTTTTATTCATTTATATATAAATTTATTAATTCATTTAATTTTTGTATTCATAAATTTATTATTCATTTATTCATATATTTATTATGATTCATTTTTTATTATTTAATTTTTGGATTTATTTTATTTTATTTATTTATTTGTTTGTTTGTTTTTCTGGGGAAGGATGAATAGTTGAAATGTAAATTGTCATCCTGCCATGTGAATGAAAGACAGCCAAAGTTGGCATTTATTCGCTGAATATGAGCGGAAAATTTATTCTGAGAAGACTGTGATAAAAAGTGTTGAAACTCTGTTTTCACACTTATTTTGGGGCTGAATGCAATGTATATGTAATAAAAACTTTCAAATTCACTGCATAAAAAAGTTTTTGAATTTCTCAAAAATATATATTAAAAAAATGTAGAAAACGATCAAATAAAACAGAACAAAACATTGGTTTCATATATAGAATATATATTACAAATTAAGTTGATGTTGGTGCTGAAATGATGACATTTTGTACTTACTCAATACATCTCCAAATTTCTTTGTGATAGAACAAATCAAAAACATTGGTTATCATGCAGATCCATCAAACATTTTTGAAGTAGAACAATATGCATTATATATATTACATTTCACACCTGTTTGGTTATATTCTTCCAGCTCTCCAATGTACTACACCACGCTCCAGGGCGAGAAATGCCAGAAGTGTAACACACGCTCAGAGTAAGTTAAGACTTCAACAAATGAAAGAGTTCCTCAAAAAAGTTGTTAATTTCGCGTACATATATTTCGTGATTTTGCTTCAAGACGAGGAATTTGTGAGGGTATATTTTTGCGATTTTATGCATTTGAATTCACTTTGTACAGGAATAAAGTCGCAAAATTCGCGAAAATGAAACCACCGTGAAATATTCAGCGTGTACAGTAAATATACTTTAGTAGCTGTGAAGTGAATTTCTTTGATCAAGTTTGTACACGCACCTGTGTAAGAATAAAATTAAAATGCACAATATTTTGTACTCACTTGCCGAATTTGTCTTCAAACTTTATTCCTTTGCTTGATAAATCTGTGGCTGGTGTGCTGATGCTAATAACTCATTTTTTGGTGGAAAATGAATTTACTGCCTTTTGGAAGAGAACTTGTCAAGTAGTGCCATATTTTTCTTGAATAATCTGCAGCCACTTGTTAGCCACATGTGGACTTTTGTGGTGAAGTAGACAGAACAAAGATATGACGGTGTTGTGCTGAAAGTTGCACAGTTGACTTAAATCTTTCTTCCGCCATAATGTTAGTTGCTGCGTGGCATGGTGAACACTATTGTGGCTGCCATATTAGGCTAATTCATGCCCAGAAAATGATAATGTGAGTTCGCTTCTCTTCTCGACACAATGTTTCCATGGAATATTCTTCTCCACACATTTCTTTCAAGTTATAAATAAACTGTTACAGGTTTCCGATTAAAACAGTGGTGTGGCCTGATAAAAAAAAATGGTAACAAATGTGATATTGTAAGTTGCTGGTATAACAGTACATGCAGACAGGAAGATTATATGACACATACCTCTTAAATTTACCAAAATCAATGCATTTGTTAAATTATGAAGAGTATATTACTATATTCCACCCTTTTTTTCATTTCATCTTGCAGTCGGTCAATGCCTTGTGACCTTGCAAAATGTTTGCACCGAGAACTTGACCAGCTCCAAGATAGAAAAGAAGATCTCGAGATGGGCAGAATGTGAAAAAATTACTCTGAAACTGACTGGATATTGTCCATATGCATCTCCCAAAGACATGGAAGTAAGTATATTTTCATTGTCATTGTTTTTGTTTTTTTAAAGTAAATTTGCATTTGTTTGAGTCAATTTTCTACATTCCTCAGTTTATGCTATAATATTAATTACTTCAGTATTTTGACTGATTTTTCGGTAAAAAAAAATCTCCGAAGACATCAGCTTCTATAAAATTCTAGATATCTTTTAAAAACTGGGCATGGATATAACAAAATTAGCTATACCCATTCATTCTTTTCATCCAACTATATCTTCTACCTTCATGCTAAATGTGGAATAGGTTACATTGTTCACTCATTTGTTTGTGTTTATTTATTTGTCTACCTTTTCTAGGACTTCAAACGTTGTTGCAGCATTTCACGGTCGCGTAGTCGGATAACAACTGAGATAGCGGGTGAGACTTTGGATGCCGTGGATATCAGGACAGATTTCAGGGAGTCGTGGCTCTTCGACATGGTCCATGTTGGGTAAATATGCGCTGCTGCACATCACCATCATCATCGTCATCATCATCATCATAATCATCATCATCACCATCACCTTCACTGCCATCATTCATCATCATCAACCCCATCATCTCAGTTCTAATTATCTGTCATCATTGTCATCGTCATCATTATCATCATCATCATCGTCATCGTAATCACCATCCTTCTCCTCCACCTCCTCCTCCTCTTACTCCTCCTCCTCCTCCTCCACCACCACCTCCTCCTCATCATCATCATCATCAACATCATCATCATCATCATCATCCCAATAGATGTTATCTATCCTGGCTAACCCATCCAAAAATTTCATCCAATCTTTTTTCTCCCATTTTCTAAATTTTGAATAAAAAATGGCATTGGTATGCTTTGAAATTAAGGACTAGTATATGAGCAATCATGAAAACAGTCAATTCAAAAGGTGGAATGCTCTTGTATTTCACAAAGTAAATCCAGAGAAAAAACATCTTGAGCCGATCAGCCTAGGTGGAATCACAAATTCACTGAAACTAACAAACGTTTGACTGGACATTTCTGAAATTCACAGGGCAACCGGCCGTGCATCACTCGACATCACAACCCCAGGCAGCATCACGGAATGGAGCTTGCAAGCCGTCTCGGTGACTCCCAGAGGCGGTCTTTGCGTGGCCGATCCTCTGGACGTCATCGTCTTCAAGAACCTGAACCTGCATCTGCAGCTGCCCTACTCCGTCGTCAGTATGGAACAGATCGAGATCATCGCTACGGTCTACAACTATAACTCACAGGCCACCAGCGTAAGTCATTTCAAGAACCTACAGAGGAACCTGTAATATTGTTGCTTAAAGCCAATGTATAACAATGTTTCCAGTGTAAAAAATCAGAGCTACATGATTCCCCATGCTAACAGTGTCTCTAATACGGTCTAAAAATTAAGCCCTGAAAAAATTCCAGTTCAAAACGATCATTAAGTGCTTTAAAAAAAGTGAAAATAATTGAGAGACCATTTCAGCTTTCCCCCATAGACTGCTATGTTGCAGAATTTCCTATTGGCTGAGAATAATTAATGTGCCAATTTGTATCTGCAGCAGCGTCGGAAATACCCGGGGGCGACGGGCGATTTGGCCCTCGGCGGAGTCCAAATCGCCCCTTAAAATCCTCAAAATACAATTCTTTGGGGCGACCATTTTCTTCAGAGTCGCCCTCATATTTTGTCTACAGAGATTTTACGAATGTTCACACCCGTTTTTATCGAACATATCATTGGAAAATCGCCAATATTTTAGCTCCGTATTTCGTCAAAAATAAAAGTCGGGAGTTTGTTGTTGACCTCAGGACATTACCCGGGACATTAATAACAATAACAAATTAATAACAAAGTGCTAGCAATTATTTTTGGCGAAATACGGAGCTAAATATTAGCGCTACTTATGTCCGCGGGTCAAAATCAATCCCCCGACTTTTATTTTTGCCAATATACGGAGCTAAATATTAGCACTATTAATGTCCGCGGGTCAAAAACAAACTGCCGACTTTTATATAGGTAAAAAAAAAATCGCCCCCATAAATTAAGAATAGCCCCAAGAAATTTGAAAATAGCCCCAAGGCTCATTTAAAAATCGCCCTTAGAAAATAAAAATTAATTCCTACCCTGATCTGCAGATATTAGTGACAGCATAAATGTCCAAAGTTTTGTGTTCTAGGGTGTTTATTTGTCCATTCAAACACTGTCAGATATGTCAGATAGCAAAGTTTGACAATTTTTTAAACGGATCTTCCACAGTGTTATATAGCATCTTTAAAGGGAAATGACCAGATTGGAAGTATAGTCCTCAATTTGGGACACAACGCTCCCAGAGTATACAGTATACTGTTTAAAGTTATTGCTGTGAAAATGTTATGACCATAAATTTCCTCTTGTTGTATAATTATCAGAAAATGCTGTGGCAGTAAAATTTGTTGTGTAGCTTTCTACGGAATTAATTTCTATCAAGGTCGGAGATTGATTTATTACTAATGAATTAATGCTGTTTCTCCTCAAGTAACAAAGTCACAACCAATCCTTCCAGCCTCAACATACACTCTATCCAGTATATATATATTGGAACATGTTTCAACTCATTTGGTTCTGGAGGCATTTTTTACTTCTCCCAATCATGTCACTGCCCTCTAAGAGCCAAAAGAGTGACATCACAAAAATATGTCATTCAATGTGAATCATATCAACGTGTGATTAAAGATTTTGACATA
>JZLH01S0113374.1:7395-23124 GCA_001188425.1 Eucidaris tribuloides | reverse complement strand
CATCTTGAGCCGATCAGCTGAGGTGGTATCACAAATTCACTGAAACTAACAAACGTTTGACTGGACATTTCTGAAATTCACAGGGCAACTGGCCGTGCATCACTCGACATAACAACCCCAGGCAGCATCACGGAGTGGAGCTTGCAAGCCGTCTCCGTGACCCCCAGAGGTGGTCTTTGTGTGGCCGATCCTCTGGACGTCATCGTCTTCAAGAACCTGAACCTGCATCTGCAGCTGCCCTACTCCGTTGTCAGCATGGAACAGATCGAGATCATTGCTACGGTGTACAACTACAATTCGCAGGCAACCAGCGTAAGTCATCTCAAGAACCTACAGAGGAACCTGTAATATTGTTGCTTAAAGCCAATGTATTACAATGTTTCCAGTGTAAAAAATCAGAACTACATGATTCCCCATGCTAACAGTGTCTCTAATATGGTCTAAAAATTAAGCCCTGAAAAAAATTGCAGTTCAAAACGATCATTAAGTGCTTTAAAAAAGTGAAAATCATAGAGAGACCATTCCAGCTTTGCCCCATAGACTTCTGTGTTGCAGAATTTCCTATCGGCTGAGAATAATTAATGTGCCAATTTGTATCTGCAGATATTGTACTAGTGACAGCATAACTGTCCAAAGTTTTGTGTTGTAGGGTTTTTATTTGTCCATTCAAACACTGTCAGATATGTCAGATAGCAAAGTTCGACAAATTTTTAAACCGGTCTTCCACAGTGTTATATAGCATCTTTAAAGGGAAATGGCCAGATTGGAAATAAAGTCCTCAATTTGGGACACAACGCTCCCAGAGTATACAGTATACTGTTTAAAGTTATTGCTGTGAAAATGTTATGACCATAAATTTCCTCTTGTTGTGTAATTATCAGAAAATGCTGTGGCAGTAAAATTTGTGGTGTAGCTTTCTACGGAATTAATTTCTGTCAAGGTCGGAGATTGATTTAATACCGGTAAATTACTGTTGTTTCTTCTCAAGTAAACTAAGTCACAACCAATCCTTCCAGCCTCAACATACACTCTATCCAGCATATTATATTAGAATATGTTTCAACTCATTTGATTCTTGAGGTATTTTTTACTTCTCCCAATCATGTCACTGGCCTTTAAGAGCTAAAAGAGTGACATCACAAAAATTATGTCATGAAATGTGAATGATATCAACATGTAATTTAAAGATTTTGACATATGTTTGCTTTAATACCTGCCTAACATAGCACCAATGAGTGCTATGAAACTATTTTGTTTTTGTGTGCACAGTGCACTGTTCATACATTTGCTGCTTCAGATTCACCTGCAATATATCTACAGTATCTCCAAAAAAAGTGGTCAGAACTAAATGTGTCCTTTCTGTTTTAATCAGAATTTGAAATGAATGTGATTTGAAATGAAATAAAGTTATCAATTCCATCTTAATTTTCGTGAGTACAGACTAATATTATCCATTCTGATATTTTATCCGTAAGTGGACCATGAAGTACTTTATATATACATAATAATAACAGAGATGGATGTGTGTTTCTAACATCTTTACTGCACCCTGGCCACGGTTGAAGAGTCTGGTACTAACCTGTTGTGTCTTATTTGTTCTCCGCCTGCAGGATGGAGTATGTATTTGCTGTCGTGTTTGTTATACATTTATATATACATAATTTGTTTTTCTTCTTCTTCTGTCGACCAGGTGCAAATTTTATTTGACGTTCCCAGAGGATGTTGCGGTGAGAGCGCCGACCCCCGTACTCCTGCCAGACGAGACATCACTGTAGCTGGCAACGACTCGCGTTCCGTGAAATTCGTCATTGTTCCCCTGGAGACCGGACAAATCCCTATCGTCATACGGGCCTATTCTGACCTCGGGAATGATGGAATTAAGAAATTCCTCAATGTTATTGTGAGTATTACAATTATATAAGTTAAATTTCTCATGCTGTGTGAAAAATGCCATTATTTTCTGAAATAAATAATGCATTGTTTTTTTTCTGCATATTTGTAATCCGGCATCACTTGGGTATGTAACATGGTGCTAACACACAGGGCATACTGTCTTGTTAGTGTGTTAGCACCACGTGAAATACTGTTTGTGTTGTGGGATCCACACTAACGCAATTCTACATTACATACTGTAAGAGCAAGATACTACTCATAATTATGAATTACAGTTTTTTTTTAACAATTTAAAAGAAAAAAATCAGAACTTATTCCTTGTGTTTGTTCATCCGTATTTTTGACCTGAATACTTTCTCCAAATTAATTTTGATAATGCCATGATGTTTTTGTTTTTTCTTCTAGCCTCACGGTACTACCCTGTCAGTGGATCGTTCCGTCCTGATCGACCCCTCCGGCATCTATCGTCATCGTCTTCCACCCAGAGCGAGGGCAGCAGTCTTAGATGACATACAGAGCGATCGTACGTTGAAAATTCTCCCAGCTTATCGTTCACCCCCCCCCCCCTTGTCATTGAGCATGACACCCATTTTTTCTCTATTTTTACATTTTCCATGAATTAAATATGGCTTCAATCTCATTATTGTGAGATATGTGTAATTACAGAGAATTTCCAAATTTATTCGGTGTGGAAACCAATCTTGAATATACTAAGTTATTTTTCTATATTTTAGCGCAATTTCAGTAGTAGTAGTAGTATTACTAATAGTAGTAGTAGCAGGAGTAGCAGGAGCAGCAGTAATAGTAGAAGAAGCAGTAGCAATAGCAGCAGCAGCAACAGCAACAGAAACAACAACAACATTCAAAGTGAATGAGAAAATTTGTATTATTTTGCATATATGGAATCAGAATAAAGATTACTGAAAAACAAAAAAACAACAACAATAATAATAATAACGAAAACAACAACACAGTTCTTCCTCTGATGTTTCTTCTTGTCTTTCTGTTTTTGATTTGACAGAAGTTTTGGACACTGAGACTAGACAACAGATTGACGTTCTTGATTTGCGCGTTCCAGCTGATACCATTCCCGGGACTGAAGCGGCTTTCGTGAGTCTCATTGGTGAGAAAATTAACATGACATTGCTATTCTAATAATACAGTGTGTTTAAAAAAAATTGTGCAAGTGTAAAGCGCCCTCTTTGGCAATTAGGGAATACTCTTGTGGCATGATACTTACATTTTACGTCAAGGGCAATGTCTTGGCTTTCAAATTGCGTTTGACCTGTGCAATTTGCTTGTTTTAATCTTGAGATATGTTTAGTTAACAACAAAAGGGTGAAATCACAATTGTGCCACTTTAACGGGAAGAGGGCCTGATACTTTCACTGACTATAGTAAAAGTGGCACATTTGTGATTTTACTCTTTTGTTATTAACTAAACATATCCTAAGATTAAAATAAGCAAATGGAACAAAATAAATGGCATTTTAAAGCTGAGACTTTGTCCTGGACGTAACCATCATGTCACAACAGTATTTCATAATTGTCAAAGAGGATGCTTTTCACTCGCACAGTTTCTTTGAGACAAGCTGTAATAATGGTTGTATCCAGTTGTACATAAAGTACACCCTTTTTAACAATCTTTTATCATATTTTGAATATTTCTGATGTTACAGTGGATTTTGTGAAGTTATTTATTTTGTATCAGTTGATGTCCACAATGTATTGAAAATATACTTGTCGTGGCTTTTTCACAAAAGATCTGTGATAAAAATGTCAACTTTGTAAGAAAATATCCAATGAAAATGTACCAGTTTTATGGCTAATTTAGGGAGAGCTGTTCCTTTACTGTGTAAAATTTCTATAAAATCTCAAATTACTGTCATGCTTATTATTTTTAAGCACTAATTGAAAACATAATTTTTCTGGTGCAAACTTGCACTAGCCACACAGAAGGAGTTAATCTGTTTGATAACATCTTAATCTTTGGTGATGATATTACTGTACATTAAAGATGCACTTGAAAAGAGAAGCTGGCATCTTTAAGGTTAGTGACATGATTGGGAACACTTGAAAATGCTTCAAGAACCAAATGAGTTGAAATGTATACCAACTGTACACCAGCTGGAGCAAATTTCCCAGCTGGAAGGATTTGTTTCTAATTTGTTTACTTACGGAGAATCAAGCATGAATATACTAGTATGTTAATTCTATCGAGCCCCGATAAATATAGAAGCCGTAGATAGCTGCACAACAGGTTTGCCTGCCACGAGGGATATTGACATTAGTTATTTTAGAATGAGTCAACTTTTAACTACAAGATTTTCACAGCAGAATCCTTGTATCATTTACTTGATTCTAGAGTACTTTCAGCCCAAGTTGAGAAGTACCCCCAATCATGTCATTTACCTTTAACTAACCACCATCTTCTCGGGATATCTTTTTTCATCAGGTAACCTGCTGGGGCCCATCATCGTCGACCCCGTGGAGAACTTTGGCAACTGGCTCCAACTTCCCAAGGGATGCGGGGAGCAGACCATGAGTATCGTGGCTCCGAGCATCTTCATCATCAAGTACCTGCAAACCATGAAGCTTCTGAACGCCTCCGTGGAAGAAGAGTCCCGCCACAACATAACCAGAGGTGGGTGAGAGTGACCACTGTTGGGTCAGATTATCCAAAATTGGGTTATTAGAAGGGTAATATTACCTCAAATTGAGTAAATTGTAGGGTAACATATGGGGGAGGGGAGTGTCTTCATTGTCAAGGTATCTGCAAGACACATGAAGCTTGCTGAACGCAACGTCCTGAAGAAGAGTCGCCGGCCAAAGACATAACCAGAGGTGGGTGAAGAGTGACCACCGTGGTCAGATTACCAAAATGTGGGTTGATTGAGAAGGGTAATATTACCTCGAAATTGAGTAAGATTGTAGGTAACATAGTGTGGGGGAGGATGGTCTTCATTGTCAAAAGTAATCTGCAAAGCCAATGAAGCTCCTGAATGCCTCCGTGGAAGAACAGTCCCGCCACAACAAAACCAGAGGTGGGTGAGAATGACCACGGTTGGGTCAGATTATCCAAAATCAGGTTATTTAGAAGGGTAATATTACCCCAAATTGAGTAATTTGAAGGGTAATATGGTGGAATTGAGTGAGTTTCTCAAGTTTCTGAGCACCATGAAGCTTCTGAATGCCACCATTGAAGATTGGGCATGTTGGGTGAGATGAAGGAAGACATCCAAATTTGGGTTATTAAAAGGGTAATATTGACTCAAATTGAGTAAATTGTAGGGTAACAGTGGGGGGGGGGGGGTGTCTCCATTTTCAAGTATCTGCATACCATGAGCTTCTGAATGCTATTGTGGAAGAACAGTCCCGTCATAACATAAAACAGAGGTGGGTGTGACTAACCACTGTTGGGTTAGATGAAGGAGGGAAACAGCCAAAATAGAGTTTTTGAAAGAGTAGCTTTGTCTCAAATTAAGTAAATTGAAGGTTAATATAGGGGGGTGGGAGTGGGGGGGGGTGTTGTCATTCTTAAGTATCTGCAAACCATGAAGCTTCTGAATGCCTCCGTGGAAGAAGAGTCCTACCACAACATAACCAGACGTGGGTGAGAGTGACCACCGTTGGGTCAGCTGAAGGAGGGAAACAGTCAAAATAGGGTTATTGAAAGAGTAATTTTACCTCAGATTGAGTTATTTGAAGGGTAACAAGGTAGAATGTACATATAGTATCTTCATTGTCAAGTATTGTGACACCATGAAGCCCCTCAACAAAGAATTTACATGAAAATGAGATGGAAAACAGAAATTTTAACACCTAAAGTGAAAATTTAATCTGCTGTTTCATTAAGAATTTAATGGCAGAGTAATAACTAACAGTACCGTACTTCCTTGTTATTGTTTTAATTGTTTGCAGGAATTGCTAGCACACTGCAACATCGACGTGAGGATGGGTCTTTTGCTATTTGGGGTTCAAATGAAAGTTACAATAGCAGCACATGGTGAGTAAACTGTGACCCACTTTTGTGATTAGTTTCATTTCTAACCCTCTTATTTCCAAATAATTCAAAATAATTTTTTTAGCTCCCACATGTTTTGGGGAGGTGGGTGGGGGGGGGGGGTCAAAATTAACATTCATACTTGATGGAAATTTTTGCTAGCTGGTAAAATTAAATCTATGAAACACATTGTTTGAAAATGTAGTTTGAGACAATTGGGTAACACAATTTTATTGTTGTTAGCCCATTTGCCAGAAGGCTCAATGTTCTTACACTCTTCTTAACAAATAGCATAAAAAATGAAATTTAAATGAATTCAATTTTATTTTGAATATCAAATTGCAACAAATGATGAATTGCCAAAAATTTACATTGACAATATTTAGCTAAAATGAATGTATACATATATGCAAATATAACATATAAATCTAAAATTTAAAAAATCATAAAGTTACATTTTTATTCGCTAATGTGTACAGAATATTACAATTATTACGAGAACTGAATCAAATTGAATAAGATATTGTAAAAATGAAATCATCTGAGATAATTGGTGATACATGTAAGTGTGGTTGGAAATACATTTACAAATAGCACCAATAAATGAATACATGCAGTTCGATCGCAAAATGGGTTAACTCCACTCTAGGAACTTGGAGAAAAATGCATTTCTTTGTCTTGAGTTTACACATGTGCCTATGGAAAAATGAAAGTAAAACCCAAAATATTTTGTACTTGTGGGATTTGGCTTCAAATTTCATACTTTTGCTTGGTAAGTGAGTGTTGAATGTGTAGATATCAATAACTCAATTTTGGTGAAAATGGACTCAATCCATTTTGCGATCAAACTCTTCAAATGCTGTTCATGAGTTGTCTTGGCAGCAGTGTGACAGGTGCATATTATTACTAGAGTTGTATTCCATCCACCCAACAGGTTGACTGCCTTCGTACTCAAGGTGTTCTCCCATGCCGACGAAATGACAGCCATCGACAGGACAGTCACGTGCAAAGCCGCCGAGTGGTTGATACGCAATGCTCAAAATCCCAACGGATCGTTCAGCGAACTGTACAGAGTTCACCATCGGGAAATGACGGTATGGCTGTAAACTTTAAATATTCCAAGCAAAGTATAGTACTGTATGCCCTGAATATGTCATGTTCTGAAATTTACTACTAAACAACTGCAAAAATGTTGACTTCCTGATGTAACTTTACAAAGTGAATGAAAACTGCAATAATGTCAAGGAAATAAACCCTCAAGAATTCCCCGTCTTGAAGCAAAATCATAACAGTATATGTATGGGAAATATATGGCGTATATAGTATTGGTGTGTGGTGGAGATGAAGTTTTCTCCTCAAGTGTTACTTTCCAAAGTTTGATTTATAATAATGATGCTATGTTTTTGTGTTTGAAAAATTACAAACTTGATAAAAAAACCAAAAAATGTCCAGAAGAAGTTAGACATTTTGCTGTAGGTAATTTACACAGCGATATTATGTATTCACGCAGAAGTAATTAAAAAAAGTGTAACAGAATGTGAATGAAAGCAAATTTTTATTAGATTTGATGATGTTTTGGAAGTTCAATTCTATCTGATTTCGACAAAAACTGAAATAACGTTTCACATATTTATCATTGCATATTGACATTCTATAAATTCATTAATTATTCGCTCAATGATTTTATTAAAATGTGATACAAAAGTCTGAATTCATGCCCTAGCAATTCATTTTCGGGCCATATTTCAGGCTTTTCTGTGTACAAAATAGAAGACATCGTAGACAAATTTCAGGCCCTCTCATAACTTCTTACTGGGTTCCCTGCATATATATAAATGTAACAAATTTTGAATTGTGTTTCAAAGTTTTCTCACCTTAAAATGTGTATTTTCTTTCCTCCCTGTTGTTTCTTTATCTTATCTTCACAACAGGGTGGGGTGAGTGGTGAAGCTTCGATGACAGCGTTTGCTCTGATCTCCCTGTTAGAAGGACACGCATGTGACTCTATCCAGCAGGTAATTGTCCCTCATTCCTTTTCTAGCAGAAATAATGGAGCTTGGAATAATTCAAATTCAAAATAAATTCAAATTGAAATTCAATCATTTGATCATATTTACAGAAAGGGTCAAAATAACAGGAACCCGCCCCCCCCCCAAAAAAAAAAAATTTGCGTAGTGACAGAGTTGGCAGCACAGAAAGAGATACCTGTGGAAGTGTTAGGTGACCCCCTAAAAATGAAGTCCAGGACAACTGGAAAAATTACATGGCTATAGCAGCACTACATTGAAATTTATTATAATTTCTGTACCATGTCAAGAGGTGTCGATTATCACATTACAACAAAACTTTAAGTTGTTGGAAAGACCACACAAAGTTCAATGAAATTTGTTCTTAACCCTTTGTGCTTGGACATTCTGATACAGTGATAGTTTCTTGGTTATTTGGTATGAAAACTTTGTGATTGTGCAGCATTTAAATGGTTGATTTTTGTGATGCATCCTGTCTGTACAGCAATATTTCTATTTTTAAACAACAATATTTCCAAGAGAGTGAGAAATTTTATCATTTACTGTCATAGAGATATGGTTATATATGTGTTGAAATGTATATATTTTCAGGAGATGCACTCGTTCATTCACCATAAAATAGATAAACATGCTGATATTATGTTTATTATATATATGTCTATATATATTTCCAGGACGTAGATTCGGCCATCCACAGTGCCATGGTATTCCTGGAGCAACAGGTGAACTACCTGACACGCCCCTATGCCAAAGCCATCGTGACCTACGCCCTCGCCCTGGCCAAGAGTGACATGGCCATGATGGCTAATGCCAGGTTGCAGCAGGATGTCAGACATAACAGAGGTTTGTCAAATTAAATTATTTATTTATTTATTTATTTATTTATTTATTTATTTATTTATTTATTTATTTATTTATGTATTTATGTATTTAATTATTTATTTATTATTTATTTATGTATTTACTTATTCATTCATTTATGTATTTTATCTATTTGTTTATGTATGTATGTATTTCTTCATTTATTTATTTTATTTATTTATTTATTTATTTATTTATTTATTTATTTATTTATTTATTTATTTATTTATTTATTTATTTATTTATGTATGTATTTATTTATTTATGTATTTATGTATTTATTTATGTATTTTATTTATGTATTTATTTATGTATTTATTCATTTATGTAATTTATTTATTTATTTATTTATTTATCTATTTATTTATGTATGTATTTATTCATTTATGTAATTTATTTATTTATGTATTTATTCATTTATGTAATTTATTTATTTATGTATTTATTTATGTATTTATTTATGTATTTATTTATTTATCTATTTATTTATTCATTCATTTATTTATTTATTAGAGTATTTATATACTTATTTAATCATTTTGTATTCATATATTAACACATTAATTTGTTTAGATTTATTTGTGTTTTTATTATGTAATCAATTATTTGTTTATTTAGGCACTATATTAGTTATTCTGTTACATAGGAAGGTATGTGGGTATTTTTTTGTATTGTTTTCAATTGGAGAAAAAAAATATGCAGTAAAACAGAGTTACCCATGAACATGTGTCATATGCAGTGGCCAACGATTCAAACTGTTAATTTTCTTTTTTTGTTCAGACGTCAAACACAATGCTGTCAGAGGCAAAATGAAATGCAAACATTATAGTACTATTTTATGGTGGAGAGTGATACAAAAATAAATTGATACGAGTCCTTAATTATCACAATAATTTGGTTACTTATAAAATGTAAATATGTTTGTCAAAGAGACACTCATAGTGCTGCGAGACATAGCTACACAATTATTACACATACATTAACCTAAAAGATATAAACAAGGAACTGTGGGATGTTACACAAGTAAGTATTTAGTCCTTTTGTATGAATTTTGAGGATGTTGTAGGGCCTTGATAATATGTTCAATGTGTTATGTTGATCCAAAAATTGGATTCCAGTTCATTTTCATTTCCCCCTTTGCTACCCCCCTCTCCCGCCTTGTGTAGATGACGGCAGCCGTCACTGGTTCCCCAGCCCCACTGACACCGGCGAGGACATGCCCCACTGGTACCGCTTCAGGCCGTCCGCCATCGCCGTGGAAACGACAGCATACGCCCTCCTAGCCCAGCTAGAGCTTGGTGAAATCTCTTACGCCGGTAGCATTGCTCTCTGGTTGAGTGAGCAGCAGAACTATGAAGGTGGCTTTGTTTCCACTCAGGTATGACACATTTATTTTCCACATAGTTAGCATATATAAGCTCTTAACATGCCAGAGGATATAAATCTCTATGGACTTTATGTGTATTATTTGGTGCAGATCTATGACTTTGGCACATTAGGAATAAAAGGAACCTTACAAGTTTGGAAGTAGTCCTTAATTTAGAACACAATGCTCCCAGAATCTGTTTGAGGTTTCTGCTGTTGATCTGTGACTTTGGCATGCTAGGAGTTACGGGAAATAGAAAGATTGGAAGTAGTCTTCAGTTTAGGACACATTGCCGCCAGAATCAACTATACTGTTCAAGTTCAAGTTCAAGTTCAATTTTATTACCACAAATCTCCAGTATAAATACCAGAAACACAAAGTATAAGGACATTCAATAAGTATACCTGAAATAACAAAACAGAAGTAGTGAACATACACAATAAGGAAACAGTGGAGGGATTAGCAATAAGCCATGGGCCTCTCACAGGCTAATCCCCTTGGTACAAAATACAAAATGACTACAAGTAACATTACATAACAACGAAACTACAAAATGGCAACACAACATTATTGACAGTAGACAACATAAATGACTACTACAACATGTAAACATGAAAACAAGGTAGATGTATTTAAACAGAATAATCCCTTGTCGTGGTTATTTGAAAGTATAAGGTAACAAAAGTGAGGGGCAAGAATAGGATTGATGTGATAGCTTCCTATTGAGAGCGATTCAACAGGTATATTTAAATTTAAAGGGTCTAAAGGAGGACTATTTTTAAGAAAAAGGGGTAGATTATTCAAGATTTCTGAGCCAGTACCAGTAACTTCTACAACAAATATTCAAACAAATAAGATAGATGTATTTAAACAGAATAATCCAAAGGAGCGAGGGTATTTGAACATTTAGGAAACAAAAGTGATTGGCGAGGATAGGATTAGTCAAGTATACTGTTCAAAATTTCTGGTGGGAAAATTTTATAGTTCTACATTTCCTCTTTTATAATTATTATCAGGAAGTGTTGTGACAGTTAATTTTCTTATGTAGCTTTCTGTGGAATCAATTTCTATCAGGTCTGGAAATTAATTAAATACTGGTAAATTGATGCTTGTTTCTCATCAAGTAAACAGATTCAAGATAAATTCTTCCAGCCTGAATATACACCCTAACCAATGAATATAGTGGTATATGTGTTGTCTTAGTTGGTTCTTGAGGCATTTCTAGCTCTTCCGGCCCGAATGGGCCAAATGAGCTTATGCAGTGGTCCGGCGTCTAGCGTCTGGTGTGTGCCGTCCGTCCGCAATTTCAAAATGCTTCTTCTTTGTCATTTTTTTGTCCGATTTCAATTCTGTTTGCTTTGTATGATAGCACTAGGTGGGGATTTGAAACTTCCACACATAATTTTGAAACTCATTAAATATGCTAATTTATGCAAAATTTGTTTGAAAATCACAAAAAATGCTGCTTCTTTATTTGTTAACTGATTTTGAATTTTTTTTTTCATCTGGTAGAGCTATATGAGGTACGTCAAATTTGTAAACGAAATATTTAAATTTTGTGTAAAAAATGATTCATACTAATTTATGTAAAATATAGCTAAAAATCACAAAAATTTAAAATTCCATGAATTTCTTTGTGGGGTGCCAGATGAGTACCACATCATTGATGTGCTAGTTGACTGCTCCCATCATGTCACTGCACTTTAATCATGTTAGAGCTTTGTTTGTTTGTTTATTTTTTTTATTGGTTTTTGTCAGTGATGTAATTACAGAGTTGCTAATCAATGTCAGTGAATCCATCTGCGTGAGACTCCCATAGGCCAATGATAAGTGAGAGGTACAAATGTGTGAGATCAATAGAAATGTATGGAAAATCAAACAAAATTTTGGTGTGAGAAAGGGCCAAACTGCAGGAGTCTCACGCTCATTGCATGAGAGTTGGCAACCCTGTAATAATGATTTGCCTCTTATTCTTGTTCAGGATACGGTCATTGCCCTCCAAGCCCTGACGGACTATGCCATCACGTCGTCCAGTGGGGATGACATCGACCTGACCTGTGTCTTCACGTCCGAGGCCAATCAGACCTTTCAATTCCAGCACCAGTTCTTGTCCCACAATGCACTGGTGCAGCGTCACATCCAGGTATGTGTTGTTTATCTTTGGTTACACCGAGCTGCCAAGTGGTACTGATTTTCAGTAATTTCTACTGAATGTGGTAGAAGAATACTGAAGAATAATAAAAGTTGCATGAAGAATACTTATTTTATCAAATCTTGTTTGTATAAATTCTATTGTTTTTATGTTAGAATTACTGATTTTGACTCAAAATATTGCAAAATTACTGATTTCAGCTAAGAAATTACTGAAAGGCATTGAGGAAAGTTGGCAGCACTGGTTACAGCGTGATAGATAAAAGACTGAAGATAATGGCCATAGTTTATGCATCTAAAAATCTTCTGAAGGTTGTTTTGACTGTGCAAAGTAAATTAGAATGAAGGGAGAGAGGGAGAACAATTAAACATATTAAACATAGTATGGGAGAAGACGGCCTGATGCTATCATTGACTGCAGTAACAGTGGCACAATTGTGATTTTACCCTGTTAAATATAATTAAACGTTTCATGAGATTTAAACAAGCAAATTTAGCAGAACAAACAGCATTTGGAAGCTAAGACTGTACACTTAACATTGATGTAAGCATCATGTCACAATAGTATTGCCAAAGAGGGCACTTTTCCATTGCAAAATTTTTTTTGAGACATGCTTTATATCACTTTCTCCAAATAAAGACACGGGGAAAGGGCAAGAGAGGTACTTTCTACTTTTAATTTCCATTTTTGGTCTGTCTTTGACTCCTGCTCTTTATGGTTATTTTCTTTTAGGTTCCAGTTGGTGGTCGACTTCAAAGTGTTTGCTCAGGCAAGGGGACAGCAAAATTGTCTGTAAGTATGTCACTGTAGTATGTGAATTTTATAATTTCTTAAAGTCATTGAATAAAAGCTGGCAAAATACAACTATTGATATGTGAATTGAATAGAATAATCACTGAGTTTGTAATGTGCAATTCTTAGCTGCAGGTGAGTTTTTCAAGGGTAAAACTAAGATGCGGTTATTTTTGAAAGAAAAATATTTAATACAGAATTTATGTTTGAAAAGTATTATTAGTTTTGAAAATAGTAGTGATTTTGAGAAGCAATTTATGTAAATTTCGTGTAAAAATATAGTGATAAGTTTAGCACAATATTATTTTGATTGTTTTCCTATTATATTCATAAATATGAAATGATTCTGGTGCTGAGTCTTTGAAGAAATCCATCAACAAAAATTGACAGAAAATTACAAGGATTGACCATCCTTTCAAATGTTAGACCATAATTACAACCGTATAGTACTAATTATCTCAAAAAATGTGAATTTTTAACCTCAGTAAAGCCTGGTCAACTGTAGCCTATTTCTGTTATGAATTATTGGTGTGTGTGTGTTTGTGCAATATGTTATATGTCCCATGTATGTAAACTTAATTTTTTTAGCTTGCATGTTTATGCCAGTGCATTGTACATTAATTTGATAATTTAAGGAATGTATGCATGAATGAATGAATAAATAAATAAATAAAATGATAAATAAAATGATACATGAATAAGTTAATGAATAAATAAATAGTTAATAAAAGACAAAAATAAATGAATAAAATAAATAAATAAATAGGTAAGGAGATAAATAGATAAATAAATAAATGAATAAGTGAATGAATGAATGAGTGAGTGAGTGAAATGATAAATAGGTAAAGAAATAAACAAATAGTAAAGACAAAAAAATGAATGAACAAAAATAAATAAGTAAAATGAATAGATAAATTCATACATACCTACATACATACATACACACGTACATACATTCAGAAATCAAAATATCTTAATTCTGATTATAATCAGGTGAAAATGAAGTACAACAGAATTGCCAATGAGGTTGAGACGTGTCCGTTTGAGGTGGACCTAGCAGCGAGGGAGGCCCGTACCAGTGCCAACACTGTCAACACCGTGCCGGTCACAAACAGCAGGTCCAGAGTCGGCATAGTGCGCAGGTCAACAACAACTACAGCCCAGATAGCCAGAGCAAAAGGAGACTTTTTCGTGAACATCCGCTTCTGTGCAAGGTATTTTTTTTTTAAATCTTAACTTGTAGCGTGCCATGAAATTACAGCTCTATAGACATTGTGTGCATTGTGTGGTGCATATTTGACTCGCGCACTCGTTAAGAGTTAAAGTGATCAGGCTACATTGTGGACCAAAAAAACTTGTCAAATCTTTGATATTCTGAGCACATAGTGTGTTCAGAAAAAAACACTAGAATACAAAAGTTTGGGGCACAAGTTACACTGCCAATGGCAAGTTATGCATGAATAAACAATTTATGCACTCGGGTGGGCGAGTAGGAAAATTAGCCTAGGTGTACACACTAAGTCTATGGGAGAAATGGGCAGGGTGAATGTGCAACACACCATTTTAAGCACTAAATAATCATTTTGTTCAGGGCTTCATTTTTAGACCTCATCAAAGACACTGGTAGCATGGGGAATCATGTGGCTCAGATTTTTTAACTGTGGTAATTCTTAGCCAATACCTTTAACTCGTAGCGTGCCAGGGAAATTACAGGTCAATAGACATTGTGTGCATTGTGCAGTGCATATTTGCGACTTTGGCACATTAAGAGTTAAAGGTTGTGTCCATGATTTACACACCTAAAAATGAGTTCAAATAGCTAACATCATTCATAATATAAAGATTCACATACAATTTTTTTTCTTAAAGTTGCTAGTCTTAAAATGTGCCAAATGTAGAGATAATAAGATTCCCCAAATTTAGTTCATTCCAAGTTTGTCTCCTAACCCTCCGTGGCCCAAAAGTTTGATTGAATAACTATTATATGAACATTATGAAAAATGTCAAATCCAGACTACCTCACCTGATTTTGATAAAATCATCATAAAACTTCAATTTTGCTTCCATTGAATGCCATAATGCTGCCAATTTTGTAATCTTCAGATTTTTGTAAATTCCTATCCTTATTTCCATTTGTCATTTTTTTCCTCAAACTTGCATTGATCTGTTTCTCTAATTTTTCTGTTGTTTTCAAAGCAATTTACTATTAGCCAAGAGTTTACCTTCAAAGGTCATTTATGATTAGCATCTGTTAGCTTGAAGAATAGTTTACAATGTTCTCAGAGTTGCCTGAAGACAGACTTATGATTTTCTTTTTCTATTTGAAATGTGTACTTCTAGTTTTGCCTTTGAAATTAAAATTTAGATATTTCATACTTGTTTGCAATATCATGAGTAAATGTTTATGAAATTCTGCTTTTTATCTCAGGTACACACAAAATACCAGGACAAACATGGGAATCATTGATGTGGGCCTGTACTCTGGATTTGTGCCAGTTGAAAATGCACTCGAAGATGTAAGTACTAATGATCTGAATGGTATAACTGCATTTGAATAATGATTGGTGTAATTTATTCAGGGTGGTGATGTACCTGAGATCACCTCCAGGGGAGTTGTCCTCTGGAGAGTTGTCCT